>SNQJ01S0014141.1:10661-71977 GCA_010110895.2 Picea sitchensis
TCACGAGAGCACTGGAGTGAAGCGGGAGAAACAAAGACCCTAGGAAGCGATAATAAGGTATGTTATTTGTTCTAATCTCTTAGTTAATTCAATGGTCAAAACTTAGGGAAAGAGTCATGTCCTGTCCTATTTTGTTCTAGATCTAGGTGGATCTAGGGAGATCTGTTAGTGTCCGCACCTACCGATTAATCCGATAACACCTCTCAGTGATGAATGATCCCTAACTCACTTCAGGACATCAAGACTTTGGCCAGTCAAACCTTCTTTGCACACAAAGGTTAACACTTATGCACCTTACCTTAGATCGGATGACTATCGTCCCCTTGCACTCAAAGCCAACGGTTAGGATATGTTCCTTCTCAATGCTTCTCCTCTGCTTCCCTAGATGTCGATCTAACAGTTCAAGATTATTCCCACAATCGATATGACGACTTGTGTTGCTCCTCCTCTTGATATTTTAACTTCTTCCAACTTGGAATAGTTTTGTAGATGTTCAAAGGCCTCAGCTTTCATTCCTTCTGTGAGCCCGGATATCTTGGGTCTCTCCTTTTCTCTTGAAAACATTATCTCTTCTGAGATTTTCGATTCTCTCAGACCAACGATACTGAAGGACTCTATTAATCCACGAATTTCCTAAGGGGATCACAACCATCCATATCGCAATGGTTCTTAAGTAATCTATAGTTCGGGTAACTTGACTATCATCTACTTCCTAGATCTAACAGTCAGGATGTTTCCCTGACGTCCTCAGATCTAAGGCTCAGAGTTAAATTTGGGACTTTGGAACTTTGGGGATTTTACCTCCCTTACAACGAACTCGTTCAATTCACCGAACTCGTGAAGTCTGAATGGATCCAAGGGTTAAATCCCACACTCTTTCCCGTATCCAACGGTCATAACAGACCATGGCTCTTTCTGAACATATTTTCGTCTGTTCTCCTTCCAAACAAGGGGACCTTCCCTTTCGATACTTCGACCTCACTACTCTTCCTAAACTTTGAAAACTCTAAAATACTTAAGAGCTCTTTTCTCTTTCTCCTAAATTCAAAATTTAGAAGGGTCTTCTGCACACTCTCCATATCTGACGGTCGTAAGGGTTTTCTCTTTTCTTCCTAACAGATCCTACATTTCCCATTACTCTGCGGTCCAACACCACTTATGTCATGGTTTTGCGATAATGATACTCCTCATGAGCTTCTTAACACGACCAAGTTAATCCTCTTGGCACTCAAGGATGTTTCTGAGTTCCAAAATTGGTTCCTCTTAACACAATTTCCTCTTGAAAACTTGAGTCTAATGACCACTTATCCTGCCCATCCAGGATCAGTGTTGAAATCATGGGTTAGAACTTGAGTTTTGTCCATTTCACCAACAACTCCTTCTAAAACTCTTTCTTCAATTTCCACTAACATGGCCCATCCATGCTCAGTGTTGTAACCATGCTCTGATACCATATTGTAACATCCCCAACCATCAACCGGCCTGGTAAATGACACTACTCAACTCTAACTTAGCTGCGATACCAAACTGTATCATCCTCGACCCTCCACAGAGACCGGGTAATGCTCCCACCATGGAACAATTCCAAATATAAATATATATATATATATATATATATATATATATATATATATATATATATATATATATATATATATATATATATATATATATATATACATATATATATATATATATATATAACATGCATTTCAATTGAAATAAAACACATAACAAAAATTTACTACTCTTTGTCTGGGATAAATTTAGAGTATTAACGATTAAGTCCATTACCATGGAGCCAGATGATACATTTCAAGTAGCAAACGGCAAAAATACATAAAATTACACACATAAATTATACTTATATTTTAGCTAGATTAAATCCACCAAGCCCGAGTCGCAGACCTTCCATGCACCTCCCAACAATAAACCATGCTACTCATCACGCCTTCAGTGATGGGATCTCCCTAGAGGTAGGACTAAGATCCATCAGACAGGGAACTCTGGAAGCCTTTAGGGACAACAAGGAAGTTGCACACACAACAGGAAAGATCTTTTATCCGGGATCCACTTATTGCTTACGGGTCACAAAACCTCATTCTACTACTATTGTACAGATGCAATTTAGAGTAACAGTAAGTCCACATGCCATGGAACAGATGATACATTTCAAGTAACCCAAACATGCATAAAATACATAAATTACACACATAAATTATACTTATATTTTAGCTAGAGTAAAGCCACCAACTGAGTGCAGACCTTCCATGCACCTCCCAACAATAAACCATGCTACTCATCACGCTCAGCAGTAGGTCTCCCTAGAGCTGGGACTAAGATCCATCAGGCAAGGGAACTCTAGGCTTAGCAAGGACAACAAGGAAGTTGCACACACAACAGGAAGGATCTTTTATCCCAGGAGCCACTTATGCCCACAGGTCACAGAACCTCATTCCCCAAACGCTTGTTCCACCCCAAGAGAGTACACCTTCACTACTACAATTCCATCGGCCAATACACCTCCCTTACCTTGGGCTTCAACAACAAGATGGACTAGAATTCTTAGAGTACTATAACTTCTATGGGACTCCCTCCCAGGAGAACTCACTTCCCAACAAATTCTCTCTCCTGGGAGAGTTTTTCACAGGCCCGAAAGTCCACTTCTTCAATTCAGATCCTAAGAAATACTGCAACAACATTCGGCTAGAATATGGGTGACAACAACAACAGGAACAATTACGGACACTAAAAATGGAAACTACCTAATACTAAGACACAACACATCTCAGGTGAATACAAGGCAGCGAGCCACACATAGTCCAAGAACTTCATGGCCACAACAACCCATAGTTAAGACACCACACGACTCAGACAAATACAGGATACTCGGATTTCCCCAGAGACATGGATCAGTCTTTTGGTTTTCCCACTGGTTTCAGGGTACGTGACCAAGAAGCAATGCAAAGTTCGATCATCCTGGTTTCAGGTTCAAACTGTGGATAGACTGGGTTCCCCAATCACACAGGCCGACTTTCATTTCTGGTTTTTAGAGATGTGTCGTTATGCATAGGGCAGACACAGAGGCCCCAACGGGTTAGATTATGGACAGAAAATGGCAAGTGAACCCCCTTCCTGTGAGTGGTTTTCTCAACTGTGCATAGGTAACCAAATTTCGACGTTCGAGGCCAACGAATTCAGGCGAAGCATGGAAGAATAGGAGTGAATCCCTTGCATGGTTTGACTGTTTGGTTTTAGCTACATGATCCCAGGTCGACACCTGTCTCCCTGGAGCTGCATGCAATCCACTTAGCATACGTTCCCTTTCCAGGAACTTAGGACAACATTCATCAATTGTCCACCTTAGCCTTTAGGAAATAATATTAAAATATTATTCCTCTAGAGGTAAGCCCCCTAGATTAGCTCCTAGGCCCAAATACTTATCCCCCTCCCTTTCCCAACCTTGTGGAAGCTTAGTCCCCCATCACTCTTTCTTCATGGTCGGTCTACAAGCAATGATGTTTATATTTTATTAATGATCTGCATAATTACATATACAAAATCAAGATCCTGGCCTTTAACACTTAGGCTCTTCGGCCTAATAAACACATAATCCCATTAACTTATCAACACTTGGCTCACCAGCCTAAAAATCTTGTTTAAAATTCATAAATACAATTGGGGCTCATCCATGGGTATTACACGTTGAGAGAGTGCTTCAAAACATGCATGGAAAACTGTCTCATTTGATGCAAAGAATTCCAATGGTTTAGGTAGAGGATCTGCTGGAGGTGATACAACATCAGGTGGTAGGTGTTCCCTGTGATTGGGTG
The DNA here is from genome assembly GCA_010110895.2 of Picea sitchensis. Taxonomy (NCBI): domain Eukaryota; kingdom Viridiplantae; phylum Streptophyta; class Pinopsida; order Pinales; family Pinaceae; genus Picea; species Picea sitchensis. The sequence continues at coordinate 14,495 of SNQJ01S0014141.1, forward strand.
TGACTCTTCCGACGTATCACAAATGTTGTACTATGATATCATGACACACATATAGTGCCATAGGCATATATCTCATGGTTATTGTATTAATCAACCATATATGTATTTTGAGGGTGTGAGCCCCAATTTTGTACTATAACACCATATTTTGGAGAGATGATATATAAAAAACATTGGTCTTGATATTTACTTATATTACAATATGTAAATTGGTGAATGTGCTTTCTTTGCTTTATTTATGTGACAAATGCCAATATAAAACATAATTAGTATATGCATCGGATACATAATTAGAAATTCTAGGTATGTGATGATAAGTAGTAAAATAAAAATGTCGTTCCAAAAGTTGTACTTGTAGAAATCATTTGAGTAGAGTAGTGTCTCTCACACAGTAATTGTCGTTCAACTCACAGACTACTAACTGGGAGTCTAGGAGAACTTCTAAAGAACAAATACCATGTGAAACAACATCACGTAAAATCTCTATAACAACAGTATACTCAACCACATTATTTGTTGATGACCCTAGGAAAACTCCACCTGAAGACACCAATTGACCCTCGATTGAGTAAACAATCTAAGAGGTGGAAGCCAACTTCTATGTATGGCGACTGGCCCTGTATGCAAATCCTAAGTAGACCAAAGACTCTATTGACATCTTCCAACTAATTTAAAACTCGATAAGAAATATGAAGATGAAAGGGGAAAAGATATATACACTAAAATACATTAGTATACAAAGCGTTACACCAAATATTGGGTCTCAAGCATAGTATCTTTTCAAGTAGAGCCCATTCATGGGCTCAACCAACATATTCCCTTCACAACATTCTAATTCATAGGCTCCTGTTTCTAAGACATGTCGAATGATTTAGGGACCGTGCCACATGGGGTTGAACTTGCCTGACCTCAGTGGTTATTTGGCCTGGTCATACAAGAGGACCAAGTCAACCTCAATGTACTGTCGAGGACAAACAGACTTATCATACTGTACCTTGACACATAGTTTATTCACTTCGATAGTCGTAGATGCATCTCGATGCTACTCATATAGACTCTCTAAGTGTATCAGACATTGTTCAAGATCATAAGTGTTAGGTAGGAGCTTAACTGCCAATCTAATAGAAGGGATTTCACATTCAATAGGTATGATTGACTCCACACCGTGTACTAACTAGAAAGGAGAAAAATAGGTGGAAGTCTTAATCGAGGTTTGGTATGCCCAAAGAGCAGGGTAAAGCATCATATGCCAGTGAGATTTTCTCTGGATGACAATTTTCTGCAAAATGGTCTTGAGAGAATTATTCATGGCCTCCACTTGTCCATTTTCCTAGGGGTAGTAAGGGGAAGAATGACCATGTTTAAACCCCAAATTCGATGCTAATTCTTTCATCATTTCATTCTGAAAGTGATTTGCATGATCAGTGAGAATCTCACTCGGGATTCCAAACTTGGATATAATTTGATTGAACATGAAAAATGCAATAGTATTACCATCGGAATTAACTATAGGCATGGCCTACACCCACTTAGTATAGTATTCTATGGCCATGATAATATGTTGATTCCCCCCAACCGAAGTTGGGCTACAGTCCAAAAAATACACCCCCCACTTAGTGAAGGGACCGATGGTAATGACCGAGTGAAGAGGGACTGGATGCGAGAAAATATTCTGAGTAAACACCTGGAAGGGGTGACACTTCTTGACTGATTCAACATAATATTTAAAAATGGATGACTGAAAATAATTATCTCACAATATCTTCTGGGTTGTCGCAAGCTCGGATAGATGACCTCCATAAGCTGCACTGTGACATTCATTAAGGACAGACTCAACCTCTTCGTGATTCAATAAAAAACAAAATATATTATCTATGCCTCAGTGATACAAAGTGTCGCTAATGATAAGGTAGTTCTTAGCTTTATATCTTATACATCATCGATCATCTATCGAAAGATGCTAAGGGAAATTCAAGGTTTGAAGGTAGATCAAAATATCTACATACCAGGGGTTTGACAATGAGATAAGGAAAATGTGTTCATCCACAAATGAATCAACATGAATAACATCCTCATATAATCCAGGGAAGTCTGATATTAACTCGAAAAAAACTAGTGATTTCTTGGATTTTTCTAAACAAAAATTGAGATCAAACTCTTGCAAGATGACAATACTTTTATTATATTCCCCCCCTATGATACACCTAGTAAGGACATATTGAAATGGATTGATATCAGTAACCACGATAGTTTTGCAAAGCAATATATAGTGTCGTAATCGTTGAACTGCGTGAATGACAACCAAAGATATCTTCTCAACATGAGAATATTTGAGTTCAGGGACAACTATGTTTTGACTAAGATAGTAAACAACATGCTCATGGATCTCATCATCCTCTTGAACTAAAACCATACCAATCGTCCCTTCGGACGTGGAGATATAAAGCAGGTAATCTCTACTGTAGTATGGAGGCTTCAGTAGAGGTGTTGATACCAAGGATTTCTTCATAACATCGAAGGATTCCTGGGCTCGCTAAACCCATATAAAAGGAGTTTCCTTCTTCAATAGATGCATGAAACCCTTAGTAATATTGACATAGTTTACTATAAACCGACTTAAAAAGTTAGCTTTCCCCAGTAAACCTTGAAGCTGACGAATAGTGCGCAGGGGAGGAAATCAAAGTATTTCCTCAACCTTTAAAGCATCCACCATGATCCCAGTCTCAGAGAATAAGAATCCTAGAAGTTGACCCAACCTAATGCAAAATATGCACTTATGAGGGTTCAAATGGATACGATAATAGTGACATCTTTCAAAAACTAATCGAAGGTGGGTAGAGTGATCCACTCTCTTGCGAGAATGAGCAGAAAGATAATCAAGGTAAGATTTGACTATATGCTTGAGATCATGAAACGTGAAGATCATATCTCATTGGAAGGTTTCTCTGGCGTTTTTAAGGCCGAAAGGCATTTTCCGGTATGTGAATGTACCCCAAGGAAAAATATTAAATGTCATCTTATGTTGATCCTCGGGTTTAATTTGAATTTGGTTGTATCTTGAAAATCCATCCATAAAAGAAAATACCTTGCTTCTCACACACTCATGAAGAATCTGATCAATGATGGGTGTCGGGAAATTGTCTTTAGGACATGCCTTATTCAGGTCTCTAAAATCCACATGTACAAAGATGGTTCCTTGCTTCTTAATCATAGGAACGGGCTTAGATAGCCATCCAGTCAAGAGAATTGGGTAGATGAAGCCATCATTAAGAATTTTCTCCACCTCTACCTTAATAGCAGGGGCCTTCCTAGGATTGACAACTCTAATTCGTTGTTGAATAGGTTTAGCATCTGGATAGGTTTTAATCTCATGTTCGACAATTCGAGGGTCGATTCCTGGAATCTTTTCATATAAACAAGCGAATACATTGTGAAATTCTTTGAAGAGCTTGGTGTAGATCATAATTTTTTTCGGCGAACAATCCGTACAGATATATACATTTTCAACCTTACCAGGAATATAAGAGATATCAATCATGATGGTAGGAGAGATACTTGCCATGTTTCCTTCAACATAAATACCATGCATACCAAGTGGAACTACAGCGTGACCGACTATCTCACTCAAGGTAGATCTAAAATCATATTGTTCAATTTGAGCAAGCTTTGGGAGGAAATAAGAGCGATGGTACATATCATGCCATGGCCTATCTGAACAATTCATGGCCTCTACGATTGCTTCATCCGAGGGTAAAGAATCATCGAGGCAGTTGTTGAGGAAAATATATGAAATGATCATACTCAAGCATTTTCAGATCTTGCTTGGCTAAGGAAATATAGATGGGAATATCACCCTATGTTTATAGCCTCAAAAATTGTTTCCTAATCCACAAGTATTGGTTACAAGGGCTTAGGAGGATTTTCTTATAAATACAAGATGCTGAAAAATCAATATTTATGTAATTTTCTGAATATAACAGATGCAAAAGTAAATGTAGAGATAGAAGCAAAAACAAAAAGTTAATAATTAACACAAATGATACAGAAAGAAATCACTTATTTCATTCCAATTAATCAAAAGAATCGTTCTCTTTACAAAATTCCCTGAGGAAGTTTGGACCAAAGTCAAACTCAGATTTCCCCGATGAAAACCATACAAAAGGACCTCTGACAGAAAGTTAAAAACTAAACTTTAAAAGATGGATCAGCTTGCCACATATTGTTTCCCACTTGACTCTACACAATATCCTTTATCAGTCATGAAATTTAATTCACAAACAGACAAGTCTACATAGACTATCAAACATAGATCAACACCTCTAAAAAACAAGTGTCTGAATGATGTCATTCAACCTTGAATCTTGTTGTCTACAATAGGAACCTATTGTCATAAAAGAGAATTAGGCTTTCAATGAATTAAATAATGAATGAAAACCGAACTATCTCAATAAAACTGAAGAGGAAACCTTAGTATGATTTCCCCTTCTATTCTCATCTTGTTCCTCCTTCTCTTTTTGCCTTTAAGAAATCATAATTAGTTGAAGTAGTTAAACTACCTCTTTTAGTTAAGTTAACTAAAACTCAACTAACTTTTAGTTTAGGGGGAAAATTAATAAAATAACAATAAGGGTCTTTAATAAATAATAACTAATAGGTGGGACCCCTTGTGACTCCCTTTAGTTTCTTAAGAAACATAAACACAACTAGTCAATCAATCAAATGCATCCCTCCATGTGGCTCCCATCATCATTATCATAATTTGAAAATTAATATCAATGATATTTGAAACCATATCCAAAAAATATAATATCCAAAATATCCAAAAATAGTTTGCTATCCAAAAAACTTCAGTAGTCAACTGTTCTCAACAATTAATAAATAAAAACAATCAAAAACCATATTTTCCACTTTGGGAGGCAATTTTCCCCTTTTTGTTGTTGTCTCCCTTTTATTTTTCTAAATTGGCCTTTAGGCTGTGTGGAGCCTTTAGGCCCGATCTCACTGATAACATGAGAGAAATCATCTCTCAAGTGAATGCGGTATGAAACATATTTGGAAGAGTCACTTGAGGGAAGTCCTTTATCAGGTGCATGGTGGACTTCAGTTTTTAGCCTCTTGCTTACATGGGAAGACTGCACAGGTGAGTTTGCAAGGGAATCTTGGACAATTGGGTTAACCAGTGGAGGAGGAGCAGTTAGAGACAAATTGGGTCAGCCACAATGTTGGGAGACTTCCGGGTGGAAAATCTCTTGCCATCTGTCATTTTCAGGGACTTTAGGTTGTAATGAGACATGAGGGGGAACTGGGATGCCAGGGACATGTGGGGGTTGGAAAGGATACCTTTCTGGCCTAGGTTGGACCATCGCTTGTCCAATCCAGTTGAAAGACCCATCTTGGAAAAGCTTGTTCAACTCTTCTGGATCTGCATCAAAACATATCGAAAACCTTGGCCTTCTAGGGCCCCTATTCCAATTTCCTCTTCGCATGTTATTCTGACCATGGCTTCCTCTGTTGAAGAAGCTCATTCATGTATGGAGTGTTTATTAGCAACTATTTTCTTCAAAAAACCATACATGACATCTATTTAAATATGAAACAAAGTTTGGCTTAGCAACACATCAGAATCATGCAATCCAATCCATAAAAATCATTTAATACTTTTCAATGAGCAGGGGGCGAATAAGGGTTCTGGGATATATGAGGGATTGTGTTGAGCGAAAAGTGATAAAATGAAAGGGAATAGATCATGATTACTGCTCAACAAATCATCAAACGATCAACTGTGTTGTAATAACAAACATATCAATTGTAACTCATCTTTGTGTCATCCTTCAATTTCTATAATACAAAATTTTCATTTAATTATAATTTAATTTTAAGAATAAGGCGTGAATAATGAATCTGGGAATGTGAGGGGATTCGTAATGTGTGGAAAAGTGAGAGAATGATAGGGAAATAATGGATAATGTTCATAAAACAAATTAAGTAATCAATAATCATAACTTTGTACAAATCAATCCAAAAAATACCAACACCATATCAACAATTACTATGTATCAAACTATTCTTTGTTCCAGCATTTAAATTTCCAAAAATTTTGAATTTAGAACAATCTATGCTATCATACTCATAATCAAAACAAATTTCCATTCAACAGTCCTATTAAGAAAATGCGTGGCATTTAATTTATTTTCTTTCCTTTTAAGAATTTAAAGAAAATGCACAACAATATTGCTCCGCCTCTATCCCATAATGCATCACTATAAAAATAACATCCAATGTCTACCAATTCACAATCAGCCCAAATTAAAATATACACAGGTCCCTTTCCAAATATGAATAGACTTCCAAAACATGCCTGATTACACACATTCTTCATCATATCAACGAATAATATTTTGCAACGAAACCACAGTCAACATAAAACCCGAGCCTCATCACTGTCGATGTAACCATTTATAATATGCACGATGATTCAATAATATATCCAAGGTGAACATAACCAATTACACACAGTAACCATAAAACCCACAATTAGCTATAACCCTGATCGAGCTTAGCAAAACACATAGGTGTTTCCAATTTGCAGTTAAGACCACACTGTAAGAACATAGTGAGTGGAAACACAATGAAAAGAAGACAACCCTCGACTACATATTATTGTATGTTCCTAATTGTAACTGCTCAATCAATTTATTCATAGAAATACGAGATAAGGACTCGATGAAAAAATTCCATAACCACTCCACTTGATAAACCAATTTTTGACAACCAAGAAGATGCCGACAGGAGAAAGAACAGTTGGATATTTAAAGTCAGGCTCTATCGAAAACCAATACAAGGAGACAATGAAGAGTGTGGTGATTTAACAATAACACATAGAGCTGGAGGTCCTCAAAGACATATCAACCATAGGAAAAATCCATTTGATAAAGACACAATAGTAAGCCATAGGGTCTCCTTATAACTCCCAGTCTGGGCAATGGAATAACAGTTAGCCATAGAAGAAGACAATGATGGGTAGGGTAGAAAAATTCAGTGCACATAGTGAGTTTTACATCTACAGAGGAGAGGCAAATGTTAATTGAACAATGAAAGTTACAAAGAACACACAAAGATATAACCCCTGTCTATTTTCTTAAGATCCGAACCATTTGACAATAATACTAGTGATGACACATAACACTGAGGCATAATTTATATCACCCCACAAACATACAATATATATCAATGTTATGGCCACCCTAATACTGGACCTCGGGATACTTTGGTTCCAAGACAATGAGAAGGAGCCCACGACCATGAATCTGGGTTGAAGAAAATACACAACAACTGAATGACAATCTGAATGCGACTGGATAGGGTTACACTCATGACTGTGAGGGAAAAACTGACAATAATACACAGAGTGAAACCCCTTCACCATTTTAACATAGAGAGATAATACCACATTCACTTAATATCCATAGAGACCCACCACAATTTTAACCGACAGAGAAACTAGTGAATGCACAACTCAACCAAAAACCAATTCTTTTTCTTGCAATTCGAACAATTGCACAGTCATCTCAGAGAGAAATAACACACATTTACATAGTTTAAGTTCTTAGGAACACAGAATCCCACACATAATTGAGCCATTGTTTGTTCATACATAGAGAATAATTCATGGATGTTGTGAAAAATAACCATACCTCTAACAAAGAACTTAAAAGGGTGATCTAGCCAAGCGTTATTCTTCCCAAGCCTGAAATGCGAAGCTTAACCACCAACATACCGAAATGCAACAAGGAACAATACTAGGGTGATGATCGATGGGGGGACTATGGAGTAATATGCATTTACTGCACACCACTTCCATCTCCTATCCTATTCAATTCTGAAGTACAAGAAAACCAAACATTCACCATATCATTTAACCATGTATTGAATTCCCAAACCATTGAAATCTGCGACAATATTCCTTGCCCAATGCGCCACTGAAACATCACACATTAACCTTTGCCAAGCTCTATACCATATCATATGTATTGCAATGTTATATGCATCCAAAATAAATCAAATGAAAATCGCATATCCACTAACCAAACATATAATAGTTAGGACTAACAATAACATCTTTTACTTTTCCATTTGCACATAACCCTTAACATATCTTAAACATAGATCCTTTCCCTTTTGGATTTTTTCATAAGTTCTCTTTCTTTGTTTTGGTTATGTTGTTAGTAACATATTTCTTGTGTATATGTGGCCAGGTAGGCGATCATGACGATTTGTGACATGGTTAAATCATAGCAACTGTAAATACATGCCCATCATAACATAAAAAAATAATGCTTTGAATTAGAAAGACATCCCATAAAATGCATCATCCACTTGTTAATATGTCAAAAAGAAACCAAGACTTCATTTTCAGCCATATAGGACTATGTAAGCAATGTCGAAACATCAGTATAAAAATGTGTGATATGCCTATCTTTGAGCTTCCAGTCTACAAGGGGGTCCCACCTACAAGTATTATATTATTAGCATAGTTTAAATAATAGGGCTTAAGAAATAATTTGTGGGCGATATTCCTCATTGTGATTTTAATCGTCAACAAACTGGCGACTCCACAGGGAAATATATTTCAAACAGATTAATAACTTAGAGTGTATAGTTTCGCAGACCAAGTAATCATCAGATCAACAAGATATAAATCAAAATGATTATTCAACAGGGGGAAGTGAGCGAATTTAATGGAAAGATGACTGGGAATTTGGGAATAACTCATGGAAAGTGTTAAGTATGAGGGGGTTTATCCTTATAAGCATAATCATTCAACTAAAAATTTCTCTTGACTTCAAGGAGAAAAAAATTCTAAACTTTTTCTTTTGAATCTCAAAATGGATGAGAAAATGAAAAGCAGAAGCGGGATGTAACGAACTATCTCATAAAACAACAGTGAAAGCAGAAAACAAATTCAATGATGCCTTCAAGGGGAACATCATAACAGCCGTGTAGCTTGATTTTTATTGATTAACAATACTTTGAAGGAGTGTCGTTGTGGAAAAACTGATCCAACACTTTATTTTTGACAAAAATTGAAATCAAAAGAACTAAAGAAAGAAATGTCATAACAAAAATGAAACAACAAAAAGGGAGTGAGCAGAAATTAAATGACAAAGATGGAAATAACAGAAATTAAAACTACTAAAATGAAAGCAGAATCAAAATGATAGAAATGAAAAAACTAATGTAAAGAAGAAATGAAAACTATTATAAAAGCATAATTGAAATAGTAGAAATGAAAACTACTAAAATGCAGAATAATCCAAACAATGTTAAACTCTTCAAGTTGGTTCCACGTAATGTTTTAAGTGAGAACCATTAGTGTTGTAGGAAAACAATCTCTCTTGTAAGTCCTTTAGAATGTAAGAGTTTGCACCTAGGAAAAAAGAGATCTTGAAAGGACCCAACCATAATTTTTGAAATTTTGAGTGTCTTCCCCTATCGACATGAGCTGAATCCCACAACAGTACCTTCTCATTGACTTTAAATTTGATAGTTTTGACACTCTTGTTGAAATAATTTTTAACATTTTGCTGTCTCCTTTTTGTATTACCCAAGGAAGACGTTCATTGCTCCTCTAAAGCCAGGAGTGCATTCATCCTTTGTGAAACATCAACAGAATTTAATTCTTCGACCCGTAGCATTAACCTTAAGGAGGAAAGTTCCAACTTAGTATGAAGAATGGATTATTGACCATAAAAAATCTGGAAAGGAGTGCAACCAGTGCTCACCTTGGTAGTAGTTCGAACTTCCCAAAGGGCGTAACTGAGGAGAGTGTGACATTGACGAGGCTTATCTTCGATGAGCCTTTTGAAAATTCTCACCAGATTCTTGTTAGTAGACTTAGCCTACCCATTTCCTTGGGGGTAATAAGCTGATGAGGTAAAAATTTTAACCCCCAACTTAGCTAAAAATTGGGTCAGCTTAGCACAAATAAAAGTGGGACCATTGTCTGTAATAATCTCTAAAGGAAGACCAAATATGGAAAATATGTTATTTTCAAGGGCGGAAATCACCTGATCATCTATCGAATGTTTAATAGGGACAACTTCATCCCATTTTGTAAAATAGTATGTGGTTGTCAAAATAAAGATTTGTCTTGCTAAAGATGAAGGATTGATAGGACCAATAAAATCCAATCCCTACTTTGAAAAAGGAAAATCTGGGAGGATAGGTTGTAATGGCATGGCTGAAAGACGTTCTTTCCCAAAAAATTTCTAACACTTGTCACAAGATCTCCAAAAAACATAAGAATCATGAAATATTGAAGGCTAATATTATCCTTTTCTGATAATCTTAAAAGCAGTGGTTTTAGCAGAAAAATTACCTCCTACGTGAATAACAAAATTTGAAGAACCATGAGTTTCTTGCAACAATTTTTGTGCTTCCTCATTGTTTACACAACGAAGCAACATACCATCAACAAATCTTCTAAACAATAAGCATCCTATAATGACGTATCTAGAAGATTCAAAATGAAGCCTTCTTCTTTGATGAGTTTCTAAGTTATCTGGACATCTTTTATTTTTCAAATAGTAAACCAAATTCTTATACTAAGGATGTTCAGACACCGAGAGGATTTGACTATCAATGTAGAACAATGCTTACATAAAACTATCTTGTTCATCAATTTCTTCACTAGTTTCAACATGCTGAGCTAAGTGAAGGGCTAAGTCACATCCCTTGATGGTGGTAGAAGTCAGAATAGTTAAATAATGCTCCTAGATCTTCGCAATCCAATGTGCAAGCTTCCCTGAAAGATAAGTCTGTGAGAGAAAAAACTTGACAGTGGGTAAAGGAAATTTTACCAATGTATGCTTACCTAAGATGAAGTGGCAAAGTTTTTCAATAGCTTTAACAAGAGAGAAATTATGTTTTTCAATAAAACAATATTTAAACTCATCATCATACAAGCTTTGACTCATGTAAGCCACTAGTTTTTCGTTACCTTGGTCATCATCCTAGATGAGGATAGCAGAAGTTGCTTCCTCCGTGGCATTAATATATATCATAAATTATTTCTCAAAATCCATCTTTGCCAAAACTGGTGCGGAGCTGATTTCTTTCTTGATCCCTACAAAAGAATTTTTGACATAATTTGTTCAAGAAAAGGAACGATCTTTCTTAAGAAAATTATGAATTGGTTTAACCATTACAATAAAATCAGGAACAAACCTACATAAAAAGTTAATAACCCCCATAAAATCATGAACCTCCTTCTTGGAAGTGGGAGCAGGAAGATTTAGGATAGAAACAATCCTTTCAAGATCAATTCTTATTCCTGAATCAGAGACAATGTGTCCAAGGAGCTTTCCCTTGGTAACGCTGAAAATAGACTTGGAAGGTTTTAGAGAAATTCCAAATTTCCCACATCACATGAGAACTCTTTTAAGATGACCAAAATGATATGATTGGTTCTTAGAGTACATAGTTATGTCATCAAGATAGATCTGAATAATCTTGCCGATCAAATCCACAAAATCTATCTGCATAGCTCTCTGAAAAGTGGCACCTGCATTAGATAGGCCAAAAGGAATACATTCATAAGAAAAAGTGCCCCAACGAGTAATAAAGGTTATTTTATATTTATCTTTCCTTTTTACCTTGATTTGATTGTAACCCAAGAAACGGTCAAGTAAGGACATCATATGTGACCCTGCAAGTTGTTGCAAAATCATTTCCATATTAGGGAGAGGAGAGTGATCTTTTATACTACCCCGATTCAATGCACAAAAATCCATGCATAATGTGATTTGACCAGTTTTTTTCTGAACGAGAACCAAATTAAAAACAAATTATGAATACTTAATCGAAACGATAATCCCAGCCTTCAAGATTTTTTCCAACTCCTTTCGAATAGTTGCTTCCAGTGTAGGGTTAATAGGTCTTTGTTTTTTCATAACTGGTTTTATGCCCTCCTTGATAGGAATGGCATGTTGTATAAGGGTGGGATAAAAACCATGAATATCCTCATAATACCAAGAAAAAACATCTTGAAATTCATCAAGTAGTCTATCAAACTTCAATTTTCCTTCATCAGAACATTGGGAACGTATTTTAACATTCTTTGGAGACTGGGGTGTTCCAATGTTCAAGGAAATGGTTTCACCCACTTTCCTTTTCGACTCCTCTTCTTTATGTTTCTCTTTGTTTCCTACATCACTTGATGAAAATGAACTCCCTAGAGGAGTCAAGCCCTTAGGAATCGTGTTATCTTCCATTGATATAATTTACTTAGGCTTATAAGGTTCATTTTGAATGAAAGCGCGGATGCTCTCATTACTAGGGAAGACCTACCATGATTTTATATTGTCAGGGATATGTGGACGATATAGATATTGAAAAGTACAATAAAGTCTTTGTGGTAGAAGCTACCGATTAGGAGAGGCTACAAAAACAACTAACCAATCAACCATTGAGTTCAATTCCCTTTTAACATGAGTGATGTTCAAAGATAGTAGGTTCGAGATAAGTGCCCAAATAGTTTGGGTGTATCATTTCATCAACTTTTTTCTAGGAGCGTATATCTTATGTATAAGGTTCACAACAAGCTCAGAATCCAAAAGAACTATAAGGTGACCACAACCCAGATTATAGGAATTTTCAATGCCTAGCAGTAACACTTTGAATTCAGTGACATTGTTTGTGCAAGAAAACTCTAACCTATAAGAAAAATTATGAATTTTCCCCACAAGATATTACAATATAATACCATCTCCATTTCCTTCATTGGAGTATGAACCATCAAAGTTCATATGCCACATACCATCGTCTAAGTTGATTTTCTCCAAGGTAGTGTTTTCCTCATCGACAAAGATGGAATACACTCATAATTCCTCCTCGATATAATTCACATTAGGTTGTGGGACACTTTCTATGGAAGGTGAAATTCTTCCCTCTCTAAGGACTATGATGTTTTAATTTTCATTCCGAGGAACAAATAAGTGTGTCCCATCGAGTGAGAGGTATCCACCCATCAAAACTTGCCAATATCTTCCTAGTATGATTGAGTATTTGCTTACTGGAATATCGATTGCTTGAATATTAAGGGTTGTCCTAATTCCAGGGTGCCCGCACAAAACCAAGGTCACATCCTTGATTTCACCTATGGTTTTTTGTTGTAGACTATTATAAGAGAACATGCTTCTGACGTTATCATTTGTACAAGAAAATCCTATCTCTTCCATAATAATATTCGACATTACACTTGGGCCCGAACCGCCGTCAATGAGGCAACAATGGGCAATCTTATCCACAATATTTACAGAAATATAAAACGGGGGGTTTTTTACAGGGTGTCTAAATTTATGTACACCTACTTTATTTATAGATGAATCCTCTTCATCTAACTCTTCATATAGGTTGGCTACAACGAAATCTTTTCCTTCCATGAATTGTTTTAGATGCTTATGTTGTTCAGGGACGACAACCATGTCCAGAAGAGTTGCATCTGCTTTGATGTTGGACAACTGATTTAGAATTTTGTATTTGGAAGAGGGGAGAGGGGAGGTAGTTCCTTGATTTTCAGGAGGCTTAGGAACTTGAACAGTAGAAGCTGGTAAGGATGATATTGGGATAGAAGAATTGTGGGGAAGGCCATATTTTCTTTTGGGAGCATAGGATTTATTCCTAGTATTGATGATCATGACATCTTCTGGCTCTACAAAGTCTAGGACATCGATGGTAGTTTCAGGTATCCTACCAAATATTTTATCTCCGACACTCTTCTTTACCTCACATGTACATTCCTCATGGTGTTCCTCTCAAAAGTTACACCAAATATGAGGCATGATAAATTTAGGCTGAAAATTATTTTCATTTGGATTTCTAAAGTGGGGTGCATAAGAAGATGAAGCTCCAAGGGTAAGGGAGGAAACATTTCCTTTCTACTCATATGCTATCATATGATTATTCATGTCTTGTACAAGATGTAAGAGGGAGGACATGTTTGTCTGTTTAACTGAATCCCATTTAGGAAGATGTTTTCTTTGAAGATGTTCTTCATAATATAAACAAGTATGCAGAGTGAAACCAAGGTTATCAATGGAATTTTCCTCAATCCTATGATGGTAGGGGGAAGGTAATGCATAAAAGAATCTTGGTTCTTAGGTTGAATGAGTTCAGGGATTTTATTGTATAACTTGGTGAAACACAAGTTGAAGGACTTGATAGTCTCACCATCCTTATAAGCGATGTTATTGTATTCCTGTAACTGTTTGGATGGGATTTTGGATTTCCCATAGAAAGATTTGAACCAATAGAATAAATCCTACCAAGTATATAAAATCTTAAGAGGGAGATCAAAGAAATTGGTCGCAACCTTCCCTTCACAGGAATTGACAAATAAGCGCATACAAGTATCATTTTCATTGGCTCCTATGTTGTGACAGGCATTAGAAAATGTCACCAAGTGTTCATTTGTAGTGAAAGTGTTATTCCTTGAAAAGATAGGGAGATGCTCTTTGAATTTAGGAAGTGGACGAGTAGCAGGTGCCAGGTTAAGAGGGGAGGAAACATGCCATGGTGTGGTTGTATCATCTTCTTCAAACTGAAAAAGCCCATACTTTTTAATGACTTTGGAAGGGTTTGTGGTAGATTGGACAGGGACTTGGTGACTATATAAGATACCAATCACTAACAAAGTTGGAGATTAAGATGAAGAAGCACCTCTTGTGCCACCAGAGCCACCACTAGATGCCATCTTGTGGATAATATGTAAGGGAGAGAAAGACGAGTTGGATGAATCAAACAAGGTTCTCCTTAGAGCACTTTGTTGGGTTGATAACACAACGTTCCTTCTTCCTATTTCAGCAATAGGATTAATTTCAGGTGATAAACCTCTTCTTCTCCTAGAAACACGAGGGTCTAAGGACATGAAAAGAAGATAAAAAACTGAAGGAAAAATAAAGTTACGGTTGATTCCTAAGTTGTCTATGTCTATATTCACAACATTATTGGGCACTTATGTCTTGTTCAATTGTTGCCCATGAGAGAATAAGCTCATCCTGAGTATTAGAAATATCTATGATGGTATTAAAAAAGTTTAAAGCGATGTTGGTCTGATCTTGAAGACTGAGCTCAATATTAGGTTGCCTTGAAACAAGTATATTCATTAAGAAATGAAACAGTCAAAGGATCAATATAAAAAAAATAGATATATTCGATGATAATCAAGCATAAAAATCAACCAGAGAGATATGGAAGATCTTCCCAGTATGGTCGCAAAATAAATTTTGAGGAAAAGATATGAAATGATCTTACTCAATCATTTTTAGATCTTGCTTGGCTGAGGCAAGATAGATGAGAATATCACGCTATGTTTATAGCCTCAAAAATTGTTTCCTAATCCACAAGTATTGGTTACAAGGGCTTAGGATGATTTTATTATAAATAAAAGATGCTGAAAAATTGAATATTTATGTAATTTTTTGAATATAACAGATGCAAAAGTAAATGTAGGGATAGAAGCAAAAATACCAAGATAATAATTAACATAGATGATATAGAAAATAATTGCATATTTCATTCCAATTAATCAAGAGAATCATTCTCTTTGCAAAATTCCCTCAGGAAGTTTGGACCAAAGTCAAACTTAGATGTCCCCGATGAAAACCATACAAAAGGACTTATGATAGAAAGTAAAAAATTGAACTTTAAAAGCTGGATCAACTTGCCACAGATTGTTTCCCACTCAACTCTGCACAATATCCTTTATCAGTCATGAAATTTAATTCACAGACAGACAAGTCTACACAGACTATCAAAGATAGATCAACACCTCTAAAAAACAAGTGTTTGAATGATGTAATTCAACCTTGCATAGTTTTGTCTACAATAGGACCCTGCTATCATAAAAGATAATTAAGCTTCCAATGAATTAAAGAATGAATGAAAACTGAACTATCTCAATAAAACTCGAGAAAACCTTAGTATGCTTTCTCCTTCTATTCTCCTCGTTTTCCTCCTTCTCTTTTTTCCTTTAAGCAATCATAATTAGTTGAAGTAGTTAAACTATCTCTTTTAGTTAAGCTAACTAAAGTTCAACTAACTTTTATTTTAGGGGGGGAAATAATAAAATAATAATAAGGGTCTTTAATAAATAATAACTAATAGGTGGGACCCCTTGTGACTCCTTTTAGTTTCTTAAGAAACATAAACACAACTAGTCAATCAATCAAACAAATCCCTCCTTGTGTCTCCCATCATCATTCTCATAATTTGAAAATTAATATCAATGATATTTGAAACCATACACAAAAAATATAATATCCAACATATCCAAAAATAGTGTGTTGTCCACAAAACTTCAGTAGTCAACTGTTCTCAATAATCAATAAATACAAACACTCAAAAACCATATTTGCCACTTTGGGAGGCAATTTTCCCCTTGTTGCTACTGTCTCCCTTTGATTTTTTTGAATTTGCCTTAGGATGTGTCGAGACTTTAAGCCTGATCTCACTAATAACATGAGAGCAATCATCTCTCAAGTGCATGCAGGATGGAACAGATTTGGCAGAGTCACTTGAGGGAGAGGAGGGGGAAACAACAACTTTTCCTTTATCAGGTGCATGGTGGGCTTCGGTTTTTAGCCTCTTTCTTATGTGGGAAGACTGTACATGTGAGTGTGCAGGGGCAGCTTGGAAAATTGGGTTAACCGATGGAGGAGGAGCAGGTAGAAAAAAATTGGGCCAGCCACGATGTTGGGAGACTATCGGGTGGACAATCTCTTGTCATCCGTCATTTTTAGGGACTTCAGGTTGTAATGAGACATGAGGGGGAACTAGGATACAGGGACATGCGAGGGTTGGAAAGGAGGCCTTTCTAGCCTAGGTTAGACCACCCCTTGTCCAATCGAGTTGAAAAACCCAACTTGGAAAAGTTGGTTCAACTCTTGTGGATCTGCATCAAAATGTATCGAAAACCTTGGCCTTCTAGGGCCCCTGTTCAAATTTCCTCTTCCCTTGTTATTCCAAACATGGCTTCCTCTGTTGAAGAAGCTGATTCCTATATGTAGATTTTATTAGCAACTATTTTCTTCAACAAACCATACATGACATCTCTTTAAATATGAAACAAATTTTGGCTCAGCAACACATCAGACTCATGCAATCCAATCCATAAAAATCGCTTAATGCTTGTCAATGAACAGAGGGTGAATAAGGGTTATGGGATATATGAGTGGTTATATTGAGAGAAAAGTGATAAAATGAAAGGGAATAGATCATGATTACTGCTCAACAAATCATCAAACAATCAATTGTGTTGTAATAACAAAATATATCAATTGTAACTCATCTCTGTGTCATCCTTCAATTGCTATAATACTTAATTTTCATTCAATTATAATTTAATTTTAAGAACAGGGCGTGAATAGTGAATCTGGGAATGTGAAGGGATTTGTAATGTGCGTAAAAGTGAGAGAATGGTAAGGAAATAACATATATTGTTCATAAAAAAAATTAAGTAATCAATAATCATAACTCTATACAAATCAATAAAAAAAACACCAACACCATATCAACAATTACTATGTATCAAACTGTTCGTTGTTCCAACATTTAAATTTCCAAAACTTCTCAATTTAGAATAGTCTATGCAATCATACTCATAATAGAAACAACTTTCCATTCAACAAACCTGTTAAGAAAATGCTTGGTCTTTAATTTCTTTTCTTTCCTTTTAAGAATTTAAAGAAAATGCACAGCAATATTGATCCACCTCTATCCCATAATGCATCACTATAAAAATAACATCCATTGTCTACCAATTCACAATCGGCCCAAATTAAAATATACACGGGTCCCTTTCCAAATACGAACAAACTTCCAAAACATGCCCGATTACACAAATTATTCATCATATCAACCAATAAGATTTTGCAACGAAATCACAATCAACATAAAACCTTAGTGTCATCACTGTCGATGGAACCATTTATAATATGCATGATGATTCAATAATATATGCAAGGTGAACAAAACCAATTACAAACAGTGACCATAAAACCCACAATTAGCTATAACCCTGATCGGGCCTAGCAAAACACACATGTGTTTCCAATTTGCAATTAAGACCACATTGTAAGAACATAGTGAGTGGAAGCATAACGAAAATAAGACAACCCTCGACTGCATATTATTTTCCATTCCCAATTGTAATTTTTCAATCAATTTAATCATAGAAAGATGAGATACGGACTCAAAGGAAAAATTCCATAACCACTCCACTTGATAAACCAATATTTGACAACCAAGAAGATGTCGACAGGAAGAAGAACAGTTGGAGATTTAAAGTCAGTCTCTGTCAAAAACCAATACAAGGAGTCAATCAAGAGCGTTCTCATTTAACAATAGCACAGAGAACTAGAGGTCCTGAGAGACATATCAACCACATGAAAAATCCTTTCGATATAGACACAGTAGTAAGACACAGGGTCTCCTTATAACTCTCAGTCTGGGCAATGGAACAACAATTATCCACATAAGAAGAAAATGACGGGTAGGGTAGAAAATGTCGATGCACATAGTGAATTTTACGTCTACATAGGAGAGGCTAATGTTAACTGAATAGTGACAGTTACAAAGAACACACAGAGATATAACCCATTTCTATTTTCTTAAGAGTCGAACCATTTGACAATAATACTAGTGAGGACGCATAACACTAAGGCATAATTTATATCACCCCACAACCATGTAGTATATATCAATGTTATGGCCACCCAAAGACTGGACCTCAAGTTACTTTGGTGCCAAGATAATGAGAATGAGCCCACGACCATGAATTTGGGTTGAAGAAAATACACAACAACCGAATGACAATCTGAATGCGACTGGATAGGGTTACACTCATGACTGTGAGGGAACAACCAACAATAATACATAGATCGAAACCCTCCACCATTTTAACATAGAGAAATAATACCACATTCACTTAATATCCACAGAGACCCACCACGATTTTAACCGACATAGAAACCGGTGAATGCAAAACTCAACAACAAAACAATTCTTTTGCTTGCAATTCAAACAATTACACAGTCATATCAGAGAGAAATAGGATGCATTTACACAGTTGAAATTCTCAAGAACACACAAAACCAAGCATTACTGAGCCATTGTTTGTTCATACATAGAGCATAATTCATGGATGGAGTGAAAAAGAACCATACTTGTAACAGAGATCTTAAAATGGCGAGCTAGCCGATCATTCTTCTTCCCAATCCTGAAATGCAGAGCTTAACCACCAATAGAGAGAAATGAAACAAGGAACAATACTAAGGTGACGACCAATGGGGGGAGTATGGAGTGACGTGCATTTATTGCACATCACTTCCATCTCCTATCCTATTCAATTATGAAGTACAAGACAACCAAACATTCACCATATCATTTAACCATGTATTCAATTCCTAAACCATTGAAATCTACGAGGATATTCCTTGCCCAATGTGCCACCGAAACATCACATGTTAAACTTTGCCAAGATTTATACCATATCATATGTATTTAAATGCGATATGCGCCCAAAAAGAAATCAAATGAAAATCGCATAGCCACTAACCAACCATATAATAGTTAGGACTAACACTAACATCTTTTACTTTTCCATTTGCACATAACCCTTAACATAGCTTAAACATACATCCTTTCCCTTTTGGATTTTTTCATAAGTTCTCTTTATTTGTTTTGGTTATGTTGTTACTAACATATTTCTTGTGTATATGTGGCCAGGTAGTCGATCATAACTATTTGTGACATGGTTAGATCATAGCAACTGTAAATAAATGCCCATCATAACATAAAAAAATAATGCTTAGAATTATAGACAAATCCCATAAAATGCATCATCCACCTGTTACTAAGTCAAAATGAAACCAAGACTTCATTCTAAACCATATAGGACTATATAAGGAGCGTCGAAACAGCAGCAGAAAAATGTGTGATATGTCTATCTTTGAGCCTCCAGTCTACAAGGGGATCCCACCTACTAGTATTATATTATTAGAATAGTTTAAATAATAGGGCTTAAGCAATACTTTGTGGGCCAAATTCCTCATTGTGATTTTAATCGTCAACAACAGTCATGTGAGAAATACGATGAAGTGGCCCATTCTGGCTTAAAAACATAATCCTCCTCGTCTGTATGTGAGGTGACATGATCTGGGTTGGCATAAGAGTCAAGAAAAACCGGATACACTATCTCTTCCTCCGAAAGTGGCATAGCCATTCCAGTATGTGACTGACCTTCACAAGATGCAGTCGAGGAAGGTAAGGTCCAAGGATCGTTAAAATATGAAGTGTGGAAAGGGAATGACCTCATTGATGAAGCAAACCAACTGGAAATGGCATAGATATGATGAATTGGTGCCACAAAATCAAAGGTACCCATAAGGGATGAATACATTTCGACACCAATATTCTCAGTATCCTGCTGAGAATCATTGATCAGGGGGATCGATGTTCCAACCAATGCATTGGGACTAGCTTACGCAAAGTACAACTGAACGATCAACACAATTTTCCCATTGTGATGAAAATATAGAGTACGGAATATGGACGATACGACTTCAGTCATATCATAAGTCCAATTATGTTCTAGTAACAAGTTATAGTCAAGGGGCACATCAACTACCTCGACATCCACCTCCACCGTCTTGCCACCTAACTGGATCGGGAATGCAGGAATAATACCATGGGGACGAAAATAATAACCTTCAAATGTGGTCAACATGGTTAGAGATTGAGAGAGGTTCGAAGAGCCAATGGACTTCCAACAAGTTAAGGACATCACGCATGTTGCAATGCCTTCATCAATAATAGTATGTTTGATGGTATAATTTGAGTAATCCATGTGGATTTGGAATGCCACGTGGTAAGGAAAGCGAGGCGTCATATCTGTGACATCAAAATTGATAAACTTAGAGCCACAAGGGTCTAGATCTCCTAACGCAAATAGCAAGGCATTCCTCTGTGAAGGACATGTATGAGTACCTCCAGAGTCAACATCATGCAAGTGGTTTGACCTAGATCCTCAATAATAGATTAATTTTGGGCACCTCTATCATTAGTGTTGTGCGTAGAGAATTTGAGTACTCCTTTTGGAATACGAGGCGGGGGCTTTGGTTTTTTGATCTGTAAAGGCATCTATGGAGGAGGAGGAGATTCTAGACCTGGAATAGTCTGTGAAGAACAGTGTTGATGCTTAAAAATGAAACGATCAATAATATGCTCACAAATGATTGCAAAAATTTATTATCTATTTATATTAATAATATACTAGTAGGTGGGACCCCTTTGTTATACTCGTGGAAATATGGTTGATATGCAACGCTTATATATATATATTTTTGCCTATGTGATGGTAGCAACACAGTTCTCTACAGTTCATTTGTTTCAAATCATGGTTTAAAATGTCTTTGGTTTTTTGTGGTGCTTGGATGATTAAAACATGGAGCTATGTGGTTTGGATGGTCTCTCATAAAATATGATAATGCTTCCCTTTTGAATGAAATAATTATACTCCAAGTTTTAATGTTGTGTATTGTTCATGGTGAAGGTTGGGTGATCTTGACCCTTGCTACTATGGTTATGTGCATTGTTTTATTTTCATAGTGGGTTGTTTTCCTAGCACAATGAATTTTGAAATAATTTGATGTTGGCATGGGGTGGTGAACTTTGGACTATCACACACTTTGCAAAAGTAATATGGCAATTTTGGGGTTTTGGTTGATTAATGGTTTCAATGTAGTTATATGGTGAGTTGGCTAGTGGGATTGGCTTGTACTAAAAAATCAATGAATATATGAAGGGAGAAGCGACGTGTAGTAAATTCACGTCAGTCAAAATCCCCTCAAGCCCATCACCCTAGTCATTCTTGCATTTTTGGCTCTGGTAGTTGTTGTTTCTCCACCTTTCCCGATCATGGAGGAAGTATACAGTCTTGGTTTTTCTCCTCACGCAGACATTTACATGTATGGGTTTTCTTACTTTTCCATCCATGAGAGTTACTTTGCATTTGAATCAAATTTTGGCTCTGGTTGCTCATGGTCTATGTGATTCTCAAGTTGTTATGATATTTTGGAGCTATGTGTTATGGTTGCATATTTGGTTTCTCGTGGTGGTCATTATGGGATTGTTGGATCTTAAAGGTTGTTCGCATGGTCCTTGCTGTGTGTAATCATTCGCAGGGAATTGTTAATTAAAGGTTGCAGTGAAGCCAAATTTTCCATGTTTTTTTTTTTGATTTTATCCCATCTGTTGAAATTGGTTATCACACTCTGCCTAAAATCTGGGCTTTACGAATACCCCACCTTTATCTTGACATTACTATTCTATGAGATTAAGTATACCCACACCATATTCGACTCTGTGGGTTTTTTATGTGAACTACAATTAAAGATTGGAGAATTTCATGCCTTGTCTTGGCAAAACCCTCAGTTGTTGGCTTGCTTGCTATGACCTCACCGTCACCATTGCCTGATTAATTTTATACGGTAGGAAGACAATGCTACCCATATGTTGATGAAAGCACTATTTGTGCTTTTTGGTTGGGCACAATTTTATATTTGGTCGCTCATTATGTAGTGTTGTTAAAAGGGGTTGGCTTCAATTGTTATTCTTCTGGAACTTGTAGTCTATTGTTTGAAACCCATATAGTCAAGAAGAATATTGCATGTTATTGTTTCTATGGTAAATTATGATAGGTTACCTACGTATTCAACTGTCTGTGCCATTCAACTACCAAACTCTCTTGTCGAACCTCATGTTGTCTCTTCCACTTGATATCTTAAACCATGAACATAAAATTTAGATCATATTTACTCTAGTTTGAAGTTGATGGGAGCATTGTCTATGCTCGGTTACTTGGGAATGATCTTGATTGGTCCCTTGTTTCGTAATTCTGGAAGAGATCTATACCCACCCATTCATTTGAAGCTTGTGTTCAAAATATTGAATGTTAATTTTGGTTCAATTATTATGTTGATTGTATAAAAGGGACAGTTGTGTTCGAAATGTTTGAAGCCCAAACAAGAGTGATAACTTCCAAAATGATTTCATTGAACAGTGGTTAAATTAATGATGGATATGATTTGTTTGTAAACATTATACGTCCCCATGTTGGTTTTAAAGGATTAAGTATTGGAGTTAATATTATGGTTATGGATCAAAGGATATTGTTGTTTACTATAGCAATTATGATGTTGTTCGTTATGGCTGTCGTATAATGATAACGTGGATACAATGGTCACTGTGATTAAGTAATTCTAGGCATACATATTATTTTGTAAATAATTCGGAAGCCATCAAGCAAATTTGTCAAAGAAAATACTAGTTTGGATTATTGTTTTGGAAAAGGAACACTTGTTAAACTTTGAAAGTCTGGATAGAGATATGTTTGGATTGCATTTAAGGTAGCATGTTTTGATTTGTTTCAATTGAACAATATCCATATTGACTACCTATCATTCTATATTTTTTCACTAATTACATTCCCCTCATAATCCCGATTTCAATTATTGCATCCATGTTTTGTGATATAAATTTAAAAGGAAAAGTCCATGTAGAAGCGACAAAGGGATAACATAGCAAGGGTTGGTGACTGATATTTTGATATTTTTATACACAGTTGAATTTTTGGTTAATTGATGAACAATATTCGTATATGCATTCCCTATAATTCTACCAATTTTCGTTAACTACACTCCCTCCATATTTCCCATGAACCCTATCACCTCCTATTCACATGGAAATTAATGAATGGTTTGTTATGGATGGAATTGCATGAATATCATGTCAATTTTTGAGCCAATTTTTTATTCATGTAAGCATACTGTCATGTATGGTTTATTAAGAGATTCATTATTGACGAACTTCTACTACAGGATTATTTTTTTGGGTACGGAAAAAAATGGACGAAATAAAAGAGGCAGGAGGAAATTGGAACTAAGGCCATTGGAGGCCTAGATTTTCTATCCATTTTGACATTGATCCTCAAGAATTGAATCAGTTGTTCCAAGTTGGTTTCTTTAATTGGTTTTGCCATGGAATAATGCACCCTCGACCAGAAAGACCCCCTTTTCAGCCTCCTCAGAATATCCATGGAATTCTCGTTCCTCAACATGTGTCTTTGCATCCTCAAGTCCCCACAAATGATGGTTGTCAAGAGATATTCAACCAGACTGTCTCTCACCATCATGGTTGTCCCACTATGTTGTTGCCTTTACCATCACCTTTCAATCCCAATGTCCATATTTCCCATGATGTTTCGCCAGTTCAGTCTTCACACGCCAATAAGAGATTAAAAACTGATATTCCCCAACCTGTGCAAGACAAAGGAAAAGAAGTTGCCTCCCCTTCTTCTCCCTCCAATGATTCCTCAAAATCTGTGTCTTCCCACATGCATTTTAAGGATTATTGTTCTCATGTGATCAGTGAGATACATCCCCAAGGGTCCAATCAACCACTGGCTACTTTCGAGAAGTCTAAGGGAAACAATAGTGAAAAAAGGAAAAATGCCTCACAAAGTGGCAAATATTGTTTTTAGATTATGTTTTTTATGATTCCAGTTGATGAAGACAATGCTCAATGGTTTTCAGTATTTTTGGACAACAAGCTTTGTTTTGATATTTTGTGGATAATGTGGATAATATGGACACATATATTATTTTTTGGATATGATTTAAATTATTTCGGATATTTAAATATCCAATTTGAAATATATTCAAGGGAGTTACCAGGGTGGCATACAGTTAAAATGATTATTTTTTTTGTATTATATTTCATGAGTCAAAAGAAAGAAATGATGGGAGTCACAAGGGGTCCCACCTACCTAGTTATTATTAGTTAAGACCCTTAACTATATTATTATTATTTATTTCTCCTAAAATAATTAGTTAAGTTAAATCAACTTAACTAAAGAAAGTAGTTGAACTACTTCAACTTATTTGCAAAGAATAAAAGATGAATGAGAAGAAGAGACAAGGGGAGAATAGAAGGAGAAAGCAAGACTAAGGTTTTCACTTTAGTTACATGAGATAGTTTCAGTTTCCATTCATTTCTAAGTTTATTCAAAGTCTAGTTCTCTTCTTGACAATAGGGTCTTATTGTAGACAACAAGGTTCAAGACTAATCCACACTTTTCAGAAGCTTGTTTTAGAGGTGTTGATCCATTCTTGATAATATGTGTATTCTTGTATGTTTGTGAATTAAGTTTCATGGCTGATAAATGATATCTTGCAGAGTCAAATTGGTAGCTATTTGTGGAAAGTTGATCCAGATTATTAATTTCAGTTTTACTTTACTGTCAAAGTCTTTTTGTATGGTGTTCCTCGAAGATCTCTAAATCAGACTTTGGTCCATGCCCTTGCAGGGTTTTTGTAAAGAGAAAACATTTTTGATATCTAAGAGTGAAATAAAATCAGATTTATATTCTATCTCATATATGTGTATTTGTGACTTGGTTACTTTTCACTTTTTGATCTCCATGTTTAATTAATCGCAAATCTGTGTACATTCCAGAAGTTTATTTTATTTTATTTTTCCAACATATTTAAACTATAAATCATCCTTAGTGCTTGTAATTAATACTTGCGGTTGAGAGAGTATTTTGAGGCTATAAACCCACGGGTGACATTCCCAACTATATTTTCCTATCCAGGAAAGATATGAAAATGATTGAGTAAGGTAATTCATACCTTTTCCTCAACATTTATTTGGCGACCATACTGGGGAGATATTCCACATCTCTCTAGTTGATTTTATTCATAATTATCATTGAATATTTCTGCTTTGTTTTGATTCTTTGACTGTTTTCTTTTCCTCATGATAGTACCTGCTACAAGGTAAACCAATATTGAGAACGGTCTTAAATACCAAACCAACATTTCGTTAACTTCATTCAACACCATCTTAGAAACCGCTAATACCCTGGCTGAGCTTGAACGCTCATAGGAAGTAATTGAACAAGACATAAGTATTCGTGAACGATGGGAGGCCAAACAAAGGTAGCCTAGGAATCAACTGTAGCTCTATTTTTCCTAAAGTTGTTGATCTTATTTTTCATCTCCTCAAATCCTTACATCTCTAAGAGAAGAAGAGGATTGTCTCTTGAAATCACTCCTATTGTTGAAATAGGAATAAGGAAAGTTATTTTGTCAACCCAACAAGGTACTCCAAAGAGAAATTTGTTGGATTTGTCTACTTCACATTTATCACCCACACCCATCATTTAAAACATGGAATCTGCAGGTGGATCTAGTGGTACTGGAGGTGCCTCATCATCTCAACCTTCAACCTCATCAGTAATTGGTAGTTTGTATATCCATCAGGTTCTTGTCCAATCTACTACCAACCCTACTAAGATCATCAAGAAGTATGGGATTTTCCAATTCAAGGAAGATGCTACTACCACCCTGTGGCACGTATCCTCTCCCTTGAACCTAGCACCTGCTACTCATCCTTTACCAAAATTTTAAGAGCATATACCTAGGTTTTCAGGAAATAATACCGCCACTACAAATGAACACTCGGTAGCATTCTCTAATGCCTGTCAACATATAGGAGATAATGATAATGATACTTGGATGTGCCTATTTGTTAACTCTCTCGAAGGGAAAGCAACAAAGTATTTTTTCTATCCCCCCCAAAAACAATTGTTTCCACTTGGGAAGAGTTACTTTACTTGTTTAAGTCCACTTATGTGTATTCTAAGAGCCCAGTTGAACAACTACGAGAATATAATAACTTTGCGTACAAGGACGATGATACTATTAAGTCTTTCAACCTTTGTTTCTCCAAGTTGTATAATCAAATTCCCGAACTTATTCACCCCTAGAACCAAGCTTATTTCATGCATTACTATAATTATCTAGCTTCCTCTTATCGACATAGGCTTGAAGAAAAGGCTATTGATAACCTTGGTTTTTCCCTGCATACTTGTCTAGAATATGAAGAACAACTAGAAAGAATAGGTCTCTCTAAATGGGACCCGTTTAAAGAAATAGACATTTCTTCCCTACTATAACTTGTATAGGATATGAACAATCAGATGATATCATACAAGCGAAAAGTAAATTTCCCTTCACTTACTCCTGGGGCATCATCTTCTTATTCACCACCTTTTAGGAATACCAATGAAAAACACTTTCAGCCCAAAGCCATCATGTCTCGCATTTGGTGTAACTTTTGTAAGGAAAATCACGAGGAAAGTACTTGTGAGGTAAAGAAGAGTGCCAGAGATAAAATATTTGGAAAAAATCCTGAAACCACCATTGTTGTTCTAGATTGGGTAGAACCGGAAGATTTCATGATCATAAACTCTAGGAATAAATCCTATGCTTCAAAAGGAAAATATTATCCCCCTCGTACTTATTCTAGCCCAAGCTCATCTTCATAAGTTGCCATTGTACAGGCTACCAAGAATCCTGATAGTCAAGGAGTTCCCTCCCCTCTTCCCCCTTCCACATATAACATTCTCAACCAATTGGTTAATATCAAGGCCGATGCTACTCTTCTAGACATGGTTGTCATCCCTGAACAACAAAAGCATCTCAAAAAATTTATGGAAGGAAAAGATTCCACCATATCCAATCTTTCTGAAGAGGCTAAAGAAGAGGATTCTATTGTAAATAAAGTAGGTGTAATAATTTTAGACACACTGTAAAAAACCCTCCATTTTTCATTTCTATAAAAATTATGAATAAAATAGCCCAATTTTTCCTAATTGACAATGGTTCAGGCCCAATCGTAATGTTGAAAATTATTATGGAAGAGCTAGGCTTATCATGTACTAATGAAAATTATATAATAAATCTCTCATATAATAGTCTACAATAGTTGACTATAGATAAAATCAAAGATGTGACTTTGGTTCTGTATGCACATCCTGAAATAAGGACGACCCTCAACATCCAGGTAATTTACATGCCAATAAGTAACTATTCTATCATCTTAGGAAGAGACTGGCAAGACTTGATAGGTGGATATATTTCTCTTGACGGAACACACTTCTATGTTCCTTATAATGGAAATAATATCATAGTCCTAAGGGAAGGAATAATCTCACCATACATAGAGAGTATTCCACAACCTAAATTAAACTATGTCAAGGAAGAATTAGGAGTGTACTCCATCTTTGCAGATGAGGGTGACACTGCCCTAGAATAAATTGACCTGGCGGATGGTATGTGGCACATGCACTTCGATGTCTCATGCTCCAATGAAGTTAATTGAGATAGAATTATCTTATACTCACCTATAGGTAAAATTCACAACTTTTCTTATAAACTAGAATTTGCTTGCACGAATAATGTTACCAAGTTTGAAGCATTATTGCTAGGAATTGAACATGCTTATAATTTAGGTTGTGGACACCTTACAGTTTTTGGGGACTCTAAACTTGTTGTAAACCTTCTACGTAAAATATACTCTATGAACAATGAGTTGATGAAATTCTACACCCAATCTATTTATATGCTTATCTTGAACTTATTATCATTTAACACCACTCATCTTAAAAGGGAACTTAATTCAATGGCTGGAAGGTTAGTTGTGTTTGCAACGTCTCCTACTCGGCAACGTCTTCCTCAAAGACCTGATTGTACTTTTCAATATTTATATCGTCCTCATATTCCTGACAATGTAGAGTCATGGTAGGTCTTCCCTAGTGATGAAGGTATCTGTGCTTTCATACAAATGAACCATTTAATCCCAAGGAGATTATTTCCATGGAAAACAACAAAATTCCGAAAGGCTTGACTCCTCTAAAAAGTTCATTTTCATCGAGTGATGTAGAAAACAAAGAAACACATAAAGAAGAGGAGTAAAAAAGGAAAGTGGGTAAAACCATTTCCTTAAACATTGCAACACCTGATTCCCCCAAGAATCTTAAGATAGGTGCCCAATGTACTGATGAAGAAAAGTTGAAATTCACTAATTTACTTCATGAATTTCAAGATGTTTTTGCTTGGTCATATGAGGATCTTCGTGGTTTTTATCCTGCTCTCATACAACATGCCATTCCTATCAAGGAAGGGATAAAACCAATTAGGCAATAAAAAATACTCATTAACGTTGCCCTTGAAGATACTATTAGGAAGGAGTTGGAAAAACTTTTGAAAGTTGGTATAATTTTCCTGGTTAAGTATTCAGAGTGGGTTTCCAATTTGGTCCCCATTCGAAAAAAAACTAGTCATATCTGACTGTGCGTTGATTTCCACACATTGAATAGAGCAAGCGTAAAAGACCATTTTCCTCTCCCTAAAATGGAAATGATTTTTCAGCAATTTGCAGGGTCCCAAATGATGTCCTTACTTGATGATTTCTATAGTTACAATCAGATCAAGGTAAAAAGGATTGATAGGTACAAAACCACTTTCACTACATGTTGGGGAACATTTTCTTATGAATGCATTCCTTTTGTCTTATATAATGCAGGTGTCACTTTCCAAAGTGCTATGCAGATAGATTTTGATGATATAATCGGTAAGATTATCCAGGTTTATCTTGATGACTCGACTGTTTATTCAAAAAACCAGTTGGATCATTTTGGTCATCTAAGAAAAGTTCTCATGCAGTGAAAAAAGTTCAGTATTTCTTTAAATCCTTCTAAATCTATCTTTGGTGTTACCAAGGGAAATATCCTTGGGAATATTTTTTATTATTCATGAATAAGCATACATCCCGAAAGCATCGCTTCTATTCCAAGCCTTCCTGCCCCCACTTCCAAAAAGGAGGTTCAAGCCTTTATGGGAATTATTAACTTTGTCTGTAGATTTGTTCCTTATTTTGCTTTAATGGTCAAACCAATTCATAATATTCTAAAGCAAGATCACTCCTTTTCTTGGATTGAAGATGTATGTTGGCACAAGGGAAAACCCAGGGTTCAGATCTAACAACGCACCAACAAGCCCTAACTACTTGCCCTTTTGGCAACACCTGTGAAGCAGATGTAATGTCGCCTGAAGTAGCTATAGGGGGTTACAGGACACATGTGTCTACAACCAAAGGAAATGCATAGTGTATTCACAACAACAACACACAACCACCTAGTTATCCTTTATCTTCCGTAAGCCTACTGCGCAAGTTACATTTCAGATCTAACACAATATCACAATAATTGCATATTAAATGACAAAGAACACATCATCAATCACACATAACACAAGATATACGTGGTTCACCCTGTCCCTAGGGCTACGTCCACAAAACTGTGCTTTATGATATATTAAGATGGAAGCATACAGTTCTTATCTGCATTCTTATCAAGCGGATCTTCTCTTCTTCTCTCTCTTTCTCTCCCCTCCCTGCGCACCCAGCTGCAGGGTTGATCTTCGCACCCAACTGAAGATCTTACAATACCAGAAGGCTCTTTCATTCAACACTTCTCTCTCACACAGTAGTACTCACTCTATCATACAATAACAATGAACCCTCAACCAAATTAGCACCAACCCATCCCAGGTCCTTTAGACCTTTATTTATACATTACAATAGATCTTAGACACCCTTAGGTTGAAACCTAAGTGTCAAAACCCTAGGTGTCTAAAACCCTAGGTCAACTTGACCCATGTTTTCAGGGCTTCATCAGCCTGTGTTTCCTTCCTTCACACGTGGTGCTTCAAACCATCTTTTGATATATTCTTTCGCTTGCTGAGTTGTCCACAATCCCTCTTCCTTGCTAATCTATCATCCTTGATTTCCTTGTCCAATGACTTACTTTATCTTACTTCGCTTTGTATTTTCTTCTCTTTTGCTCACTTCGACCCAGTATCAGTCACTGTGTCTTCTGCACAATTCAATTTTTTCCTTTTCTCCCTTAATCTTCACTTTCTTTCATAACCAAGGGCCAACAGGCCCCCAACACTCACCTATAACTCGTCTTGAGGCACTTCAGGTCTGAATTTTCTGTTTCATTTCAACTTCAGACTACGTAGGGCATCCTATTCTTTCTGCTCTGTTTCTCCCTTCTATGTGCAGATTGTCTTTTCTGTGTCTAGTACCCCATTTCAACTGCACCTGGTACCTAGACCCTTTTATTTTTTCTTTTACTGAGATTTGCGAGGCAGCTGGTTGTCATAATATAATTTCAACTGACTTCCATTCACCAAACCTTCCTTCCATTCCCCAGTCAAATTATTCAACTGCATATCTCCTCCTTCTGTAACATAGGCAATCTCATATGGCCCAAG
The DNA here is from genome assembly GCA_010110895.2 of Picea sitchensis. Classification (NCBI taxonomy): domain Eukaryota; kingdom Viridiplantae; phylum Streptophyta; class Pinopsida; order Pinales; family Pinaceae; genus Picea; species Picea sitchensis. The sequence continues at coordinate 45,736 of SNQJ01S0014141.1, forward strand.
CCAATGTGTCCTGAACTTCCCTGGATGCCTCATGAACTTACTTTCATATACCAGTACCAGATCTCCTTCTTGAAAGATTTTTTCTTGATTTGTCTGTCATGGTAGGTTTTTTCTATTTCTTTCTGAACCTATTGGTGAAATCCTGTAATAAATATGTCTTATTCAAGTTCGACCAACTGCACAAGCCTATCTTGCATAGCACCAGTGTCATCCATATATGTAAAGGCTGCAATTATCAGACTAGGAACCAAATATTCCATGGGTACAACTGCTTCTAGAGCATAGACCAATTTAAAGGGGTTCTGCATGGTCAGTTTCTTGCAAGCGGTTCTATAGGCCCATAATATTGTAGGTACTCTCAAATCCCAGTCATCCCTGTTCAGGATGCATATCTTCATCAACGTTGTCTCCAAGATATTATTAAAAGCTTCAACTGTCCCATTTGCTTGTGGATGATAGGGCATGCTCTTCTGATGGTGAACTTCAAATTCATGAGTCAATGCTTCAATAGTTTTGTTAAGAAAATGTGCACCTTGATCACTCATAAGGATATTTGGGCATCCAAACCTGGTTATGATATCATCAAATATGAAGCACGCAACTATAGTTGCACTACAGTCCTTAACTTCTCTTGCTTCTGCCCATCTGGTTAAATACTCTTTCATAATGATTATGTATCTAGCTCATGTGCACTTTCCTGGTGGGTTGATAGGTCCCACGAAGTTGATGGCCCATTTATCAAATGCGTGTAGGGTCAACTATGGTGCTAAAGTAATCTCATATCTTCTGTATGGCTTCCCAACTCTTTGGCATACATCACAGGCCTTATAGTATTCTTTAGCATCTTTGTGTAGAGTAGGACACAAAAAGCCAACCCTAAGAATCTTCTGCATTGTTGCTTTCCCTACATAGTGTCCTCCTGCGATGCCTTCATGTGCTTCTGCGAGGATCAATAATTTCTATGCTTCCATAACACACCTCCTCAATATCCCAGCAGGTCCCATCTTATATAGATGTCCAACTATAAGTGAAAAATATGCAGTGCGCACTAACAACTATTTCTTCTGAGTGATTGTATATTCACTAGGTGCCATTCCTATTGATAGGAATTTCACTATCTCCACGAAGTGATCATCAACCTTCCTGATGGCTAGAAACTGTGCATCTGGCAGTGTATCTTCCAAACTAGTAGGCTCTTCTCCATGTTCCAACCTCGACAAGTGGTCAAGACCTTTGTTCATTCTTCCTAGGTTAACCATGATATTGAAATCATATTCATGAAATAACATAAGACATCTTCATATTCTCCCCCCCAACACTAGCTTGTTGACTAGGTATTTCAGCATGGAGTGATCAGTAAACATTTTAAAGTGTCCTCCCAACAATTAGTGGTGAAACTTCCGCAACACATACACCATGGCTAATCCTTCTTGCTCTGTGGTGGTGTAATTAATCTCAGTTGTTGATAGCTTCCTGCTAGCAAAGGTTAATGGGTGGTCAATGTCTCCAGCTCCCATTTGTGATAACACTTCTCCTAATGTGATAGAATATGCATCGACATGCACGTGAAATTCCTTACTCCAATCTGGGAAAACTAGAATGGGCGTAGTAACCATTTTCTGTTTCAGTGTGTCGAAGCTCTACTGACATTCTTCTATCCAATGAAACTGCCAGTCTTTCTTTAGAATATTCTCCATGGGTGTTGTAATCTGTGCATATCCCTTAATGAACTTTATGTAGTATCCAGTATTTCCCAGTGCAGTGCACAATTGTTTGACTGAAGTAGGAGGGGGTCGATTGACTATAATGGAAATCTTGGATGGATCTACCAGCAATCCCTTTTTGCACACAATACGGCCCAATAGTACTCTGAAGGGTGAAAATAAGATGTACTTCTTTAGGTTCAAGGAAATCTGACACTACCTACACTTATCCAACATTAGTCTTAAACATTCAATATGATTTTGCAAAATSTTGAAAACARTCCAATCATCAAAGTATGCTTCCAGGAATTTATGTAAAAACTCCTTAAACGCTTCAACCACCACCCTGGAAAAGATGGCTAGTGCATTMTTCAATCAAAATGGMATCACTGTATACTGGTAGGATCCCCATTCTATTGCAAATGTGGTCTTATGGCGATCTTCCTTGTCAATCTGAATCTGATGGTATCCTGAAAATCCATATGTAAAAAATATACCTCATGTCCTCCTACATTATCTAACACTTCATCAGTGAATGACGTAGGGAATGGATCATGCAAACATGCATAATTCAGCTTCCTAATATCTATACAGCTCCAGATTTCTCCTGTCTTCTTATCTTGTACCACCATAGGGCTAATCCATTCTGATTCTTCAACAGGTTCAATGATTCCTACTTCTAGCATTCTGTCAAGCTCAATCTTCACTTTCTCCTTATATTTAGTGTTCAATCTGTAGGGTCTCTGTTTGATTGGCCTTGCATCTGGTTTCAAAGGAATCCTCATTTCTCCCATGGGTCCTTTAATTCCCTTCATATCAGTGAACTTGGTTGGAAACAAGTCCTGATATTCATGCAGTAATTATGTGATCTTGTCAATAGTGGTAGCATCCCAATAATCTCCAACATTTGCAAGCTTTGGTGTATGTTCTGTTCCAATGTTGACTTTTTTTATTTTGATTGTCTATCCAACAAAAGGTAGTTCAAATCCTGGTCCTTCTACATCTCTTTGTCCTTCTTTTTCTGCGATGTTCACATTCTTAGGATCATCATCTTCAGTTGCATTAATATAGTTGGCATAGGGGCAGACCCAGGGTTTAGCTCTAACAACGCACCAACAAGTCCTAACTAATGGCCCTTTCGGCAACACCTGCGAAGCAGATGCAGTCTCACCCAAAGTAGCTATAGGGGGTTGCAGGACACATGTGTATACAACTAGAGGAAATGCAGAGTGGATTCATAGCAACAACACACATCCACCTAGTTATCCTTCATCTTCCTTAATCCTACTGTGTAAGTTACATTTCATATCTAACACAATATCACAATAGCAACATATCAAATGACAGATAACACAACATCAATAACACATAACACAAGATATATGTGGTTCACCCTCTCCCTAGGGCTACGTCCATAGAACTATGCTTTATGATATATTAAGATGGAAGCATACAGTTCTTATCTGTGTTCTTAGCTAGCAGATCTTCTCTTCTTATCTCTCTTTCTCTTCCTTCTCTGTGCACCCAGCTGTAGGGTTGATCTTCGCACCCTGCTAAAGATCTTACAATACCAGAAGGCTCTTGCACTCAACACTTCTCTCTCACATAGTAGTACTCACTCTATCATACAATAATAATGAACCCTCAACCAACTTAGCACCAACCCATCTCAGGTCCTTTAGACCTTTATTTATACATTATAGTAGMTCTCGGACACCCTTAGGTTGAAACCTAAGTGTCAAAACCCTAGATACCAAAACCCTAGGCRTCTAAAACCCTAGGTCAACTTGACCCACATTTTTAGGGCTTCTCCARCCTATATTTCCTTCCTTCACGCACGGTGCTTCAAAGAATCTGTTGATATCTTCTTTTKCTTGTTGATTTGTCCACGATCCCTCTTCCTTGTTGATCTATCATCCTCGATATCCTCATCAAACAACTTGCTTTCTCTTACTTCGCTCTGACTTTTCTTCTCTTTTGCTCACTTTGACCCAGTATCAGTCACTATGTCTTCTGGGAAGTTCGCATTTTTCCTTTTCTCCCTTAATATCCGCTTGCTTCCATAACAAAGGGACAACAACATAGAAAATGATTTCATAAGGATTAAGAAAGCAATCAGTTCCGCATGGGTTTTGGGGAAACCAGACTTTGAGAAAGATTTTATCATATACACTAATGCCATTGAGGAAGTAGTTTTTGTTATTCTCTTACAATTTGATGACCAAAATAATGAAAAACCAGTAGCTTACATGAGTCAAATCTTATTAGATGATGAATTATTACTATATCGAAAAACATTATGTTTCTCTTGTTAAACCTGTAGAGAAAATTTTCCAATTTATTCCAGGAAAGCACACACAGGTAAAGGTCCCTTTGCATGTTGTCAAGTTTTTTCTTTCGCAGACTTATCTTTCAGGAAATCTTTCACATTGGCTTGCCAAGATTCAAGAGCATGAGTTAACCATCATGACTTTGATAAAAATTAAGGGATGATACTTAACCCTTCACTTGGCTCAACATGCTGAAGCAAGTGAATAAATTGACGAACAAGATAATCCTCTTTCAACACCATTTTACATTGTTAGTCAAATCCTTCCCATAGTTGAACATCCCTGGTATAAAAATATGGTCTATTAGTTGCAATATCATAAATTCCCAAATGATTTAGATACTCATCAAAAGATAAGGCTCCGTCTTGAATCTTCCAGATATATTATTTTAGGAGACTTTTTTTTCAAGAGATTTGTCGATGGCATATTACTTCGATGTGTAAATAATTAGGAAGAACATAAATTGTTACAAGAAACTCATGGATCTTCAAATTCTGTTATTCATGTAGGTGGTCACTTTTCTGCAAAAACAACTACTTTTAAAATCATCAGAAAAGGTTATTATTGGACCTCAATTTGTTGAGATTCTTATAACTTTTCAAGATCTTGTGACAAGTGCCAAAAATTCACTGGGAAAGAACTCCTTTCTGCCATGATTTTTCAATCTATCCTCCCTGATTTTCCTTTTTTGAAATGGGCTCTAGACTTTATTAGTCCTATTAACCCTCCATCTTCAACAGGATAGGTTTTTATCTTGACAGCCACAAATTATTTCAATAAATGGACTGAAGCTATCCCACTTACACTCACAGGATTAAATTATTACATACAATGGTTCCGCTTTCATTTCCACTAAGCTGACTCAATTTCTATCTAGGCTGGGAGTCAAACATTTCACCTCATTAGCTTATTACCCTCAAGGAAATTGGTAAGTCGAGTCTACTAATAAAAATCTGGTTAGGATCATCAAGAGGCTCATTGAAGATAAGCCTCATCAATGGAAAACCCTCCTCACTTACGCCCTCTGGTAAGATCACACTACTACCAAGGTAAGCACAAGTTGCATGCCCTTTCAACTTGTTTATGGTCAAGAAGATATTTTTCCTACTGAACTGAAACTTTATTCTCTACAATTGATGCTACAGAAGAATTAAATTGTTCTAGTGTCCCTCAAAGGATAAATGTATTGTTAGCTATAGACCAACAAAGAATATTTTCCTTGGAAAACATAAAGAGATGACAACAAACCATGAAGAAATATTTCAACAAAAGCGCAAAAGATGCCAGATTTAGAGTAAATGAGAAAGTCTCACTTTGGGATTCAACTCATACTGACAGAGGAAGACATTGAAAGTTTCAAAAATTATGGTTCGGTCCTTTTAAAATCGCTTTTGTCCTAGGCGCAAATTGTTATCTTCTAAAGGAATTGGAAGAGTGATTATTTTCCTATAGTACCAACGGTTCCCACTTGAAACACTATGTGGGACCAGTTTGAAGGTTGAACGTTGCATGAAATTCACTGTTGTATTATAGTTTTATGTTTCACTGCTTTGATTTTTCCTTGTTGTTTTTCTTTTTATGTTGTTTCATTTCTGTTGTTTTTCTTTTATTGTTTTCCTTTTTGTTTATAAGAAATAAACTTTGCATCAGTTTCACCACAACGATGCTATTATGTAAGTATTGTTGATCAATAACAATCAAGTTACATAGCTGTCATGATGTCCCCTTTGTAGACATCACTGAAATTGATCTTTGCTTCCATTATTGTTGTTAGATAGATAATTGGATTTTCATCCCTACTTTCTGCATTCCCTTTCTTCCCTCCACCCTGAGATTCAAGAAGAGCACACCAAAAATTTTCTCCTTAAAAAAATAAAAACTTTCACTGTGACCAATCGAATGTTATGCATATAGGAACAAACCCCTCATACTTAAAACTTTCCATGAGCTATTCCCAAAGTCCAAGATCATTTTTTTACCTTAAACCTCCTCACCCCCCCTATTGCATAATCATTTTGGTAAATAATTATTTGATCTACGGTTCACCTCGTCTGCAAAGCTAGTCATTCTGAGTTCTTAATCTATTGGAAATAGATTTCCTTGTGGAGTCGCCTATTTGTTGACACTTAAAAATGCAATGATGAATACTATTCTCACAAATGATTTCCAAGATTAACTATCTATCTATATTAATAATATACTACTAGGTGGGATCCCCCTGTTATATTAATGGCAATATGGTGGATAAGCAACACTTATATTTTGTTTTTTGCCTATGTGATGGTAGAAACACAGTTCTCTACAGTTCATTTGTTTCAGATCATGGTTTAAAATGTATTTGGTTTTCTGTGGTGGTTGGATGATCAAAACATGGAGCTAAGTGGTTTGGATGATCTCTCATAAAATATGACAATGTTCCCCTTTTGAATGAAAGAATTATACTCCAAGTTTTAATGTTGTGTATTGTTCATGGCATTGGGTTGGGTGATCTTGAACCTTTCTACTATGGTTATGTGCATTGTTTGAGTTTCATAGTGGGTCTTGTTCCTATCATAATGAATTTTGAAGGAATTTGATGTTGGCAAGGGGTGGAACACTTTGGACTATCATGCACTTTGCAAAAGTAATATGGCAATTTTGGGGTTTTGGTTGATTAATGGTTTGAATGTAGTGCTATGGTGAGTTGGATAGTGGGCTTGTCTTGTACCAAAAATTCAATGAAGATCTCAAGGGAGAAGTAGTGTACAGTAAATGCACATCACTCAAACTCCACTCGATCTCATCACCCTAGTCATTCTTGCATTTTTGGATCTGGTAGTGGTTGTTGCTCCTCCTTTCCCACGCATGGAGGAAGTATACAATCTTTGTTTTTCTCCTCATGCAAACTTTTATAGGTATGGGTTTTCTTACTTTTCCATCCATGAGAGTTACTCTTACTTTGAATCAAATTTTGGCTCTAGTTTCTCATGGTCTGTGTGATTCTCAAGATGTTATGATGTTTTGGAACTGTGTGTTATGGTTGCATCTTTGGTTTCCTGTGGTGGTCATTCTGGGACTGTTGAATCTTAAAGGTTGGTCGCGTGGTCCCTTTTGTGTGTAATCGTTCGTAGGGAATTGTTAAGTAAAGGTTGTAGTGAAGCCAACTTTGCCATGGTTTTGTTTTTGAGTTTATCCCCTCTATTGAAATTGGTTATCACAATCTGCCTAAACTTTGGGCTTTGTGAATACCCCACCTATATCTTGACATTACTGGTCTCTATGACTAAGTATGCCCACGCCATGTTCAACTCTATGGGTTTTTTATGTGAAATATGATGGAAGATTGGAACATTTCCTGCCTTGTCTTGGCAAAACCTTTAGTTGTCGGCTTGCTTGCTATGACCTCACTATCACCATTGCCTAGTAAACGTTATACAATATGAAGAAAATGCTACCCAGAAGTTTATGAAAGAACTATTTGTGCTTTTTGGTTGGGAACGGGTTTATATTTGGTTGCTCATTATGGAATGTTGTTAAAAGGGGTTAGCTTCAATTGTTATTCTTTTGGAAGTTACAGTCTGTTGTTTGAAACCCGTACAGTCGAGAGAAATATTGCATGTTATTGTTTCTGTGGTAAATTATGTTATGGCACCTATAGAATGCATTGTCTATTCCATTCAACTGCCAAACTCTCTGGTCGAACTATTTGTTGTCTCTTCCACTTTCTATCTTAAACCTTGAACATTACATTGAGATCGTATTTACTTCAATTTGAAGTTGAAGGGAGCATTGTGTGTGCCCAGTTACTCGGGCATGATTTTGTTTGGTAATTTTGGAAGAAATTTGTAATTACCCATTCATTTGAAGCTTGTGTTCAAAATATTGAATGTTATTTTTGGTTCAATCATTATGTTGATTGTATAAAAGGGACACATGTGTTCGAAATTTTTGAGGCCTGAATAAGAGTGATAACATCCAAAATGATTTCATTGAACAATGGTTAAATAAATTATGGATATGAGTTGTTTGTAGAAGCTATACATGCCCTATTGGTTTTAAAGGATTAAGTATTGGAGTTAATGTTATGGTTGTGGCTCAAAGGATATTGTTGTTTCTTATAGTGATTACGATGTTGTTTGTTATGACTATCATATAATGATAATGTGGATACAATGGTTACTGTGATTAAGTAATTCTGGGCATACAGATTATTGTGTAAATAATTTGAAAGCCAACAAGAAAATTTGTCAAAGAAAATACCAATTTGGATTATTGTTCTAGAAAAGGAACACTTGTAAGACATTGAAAGTCTGGAAAAAGATATGTTTTGATTGCATTTAAGGTAACATGTTTTGATTTGTTTCACTTGAATAGTATCCATATTGATTCCCTGTCATTCTATCATTTGTGTCTAATTAAATTCCCCTCATAATCCCGATTTCACTTATTGCATCCCTGTTCTGTGATATAAATTTAAAAGGAAAAGTTTGTTTAGAAGCGACAAAGGGATAACATAGCAAGGGTTGGTGACTGATATTTTGATATTTTTATACACTTTTAAATTGTTTGGTTAATTTCTGAATAGTATTCGTATATGCATTCCCTATAATTATTCCATTGTTTGATAACTACACTCCCTCCATATTTCCCATGAACCCTCTCACCCCTTGTTCACATGGAAATTAATGAATGGTTTGTTATGGATGGATTTGCATGTATCTCATGTCAATTTTTGAGAGAAATATTTATTCATGTAAGTAGAGTTTCATGTATGGTTTATTAAGATCTTCATTACTGACGAACTGCTGCTACAGGATGAGATTTTTAGGTAGGGGTAGCAATGGCTTAAATAACAAAGGCAAAAGGAAATTGGAATTGAGGCCATAGGAGGCCTAGATTTTCTATCCATTTTGAAGTTGATCCTCAAGAATTGAACCACTTGTTCCAAGATGGGTTATTTAATTGGGTTGGCCATAGAATAATGCACCCTCAACTAGAAAGACCCCTTTTTCAGTCTCCTCAGAATATCCCTGGCATTCTCGTTCCTGAACATGTGTCTTTGCAGCCTGAAGTCCCCGTAAATGATGGTTGGCAAGAGATCATCAACCAACCTGTCTCTCACCATCGTGGTTGGCACACTATGTCGTTTCCTTTACCACCAACTGTCAATCCCAATGTCCATATTTTCTGTGTTGTTTCATTAGTTCAGTATTCACACACCAGTAAGAGACTAAAAACTGATATTCCCCAACCTGTGCAAGACAAAGAAAAAGTAGTTTCCTCCCCTTCTTGTCCCGCCAATGATTCCTCCAAATCTGTGTCTTCCCGCATGCATTTGAAGGATGATTGTTCCCATGTGATCAGCGAGATACATCCCCAAGGGTCTAATCAACCACAGGCTACTTCTGATAATTATAAGGAAAACAACAGTGAAAAATAGGAAAATTGCCTCAAAAAGTGGCAAATATGGTTTTTAGGTTATGTTTTTTATGATTTTAGTTGATGAAGACAATTCTTAGTGGTTTTCAATATTTTTGGATAGCAAGCTCTGTTTTGATATTTTGTGGATAATGTGGATAATGTGGATAATGTGGACATATATATTGTTTTTTGGATATGATATAAATTATTTCTGATATTTAAATATCCAGTTTGAAAGATATTCAAGGGAGTTACAAGGTTGGCATATGGTTAAAATGATTATTTTTTTTGTATTATATTTCATGAGTCAAAAGGAAGAAATGAAGGGAGTCACAAGGGGTCCCACCTACCTAGTTATTATTAGTTAAGACCCTTAACTATATTATTATTATTTACTTCTCCTAAACTAATTAGTTAAGTTAAATCAAATTTAATAAAGAAAGTAGTTGAACTACTTCAACTTATTTGGAAAGAATAAAAGATGATTGAGAAGAAGAGACAAGGGGAGAATAGAAGGAGAAAGAAAGACTAAGGTTTTCTCTTTAGTTGCATGAAATAGTTTCAAGTTTCATTCATTTATCAGTTTGTTCAAAGCCTAATTCTCCTCTTGACAGGAGGGTCTTATTGTAGACAACAAGGTTCAAGACTGAACCACACTTTTCAGACGCTTTCTTTAGAGGTGTTGATCCATCCTTGATAGTTTGTGTTTTCTTTTCTGTTTGTGAATTAAGTTTCATGGCTGATAAAGGATATCTTGCAGAGTCAAATTGGCAGTAGTTTGTGGAAAGTTGATCCACATTATTAATTTCAGTTTTACTTTATTGTCGGAGTCTTTTTGTATGGTGTTCATTGAATATCTCTAAATCAGGTTTTGGTCCATGCCCTCGCAGGGGTTTTGTAAAGAGAAAACATTTTTGATATCTCAGAGTGAAATAAAATCAAATTTCTATTATGTCTCATATATGCGTATTTGTGACTTGGTTACTTTTCTCTTTTTGATATCCATGTTTACTTAATCACAAATATGTGTACATTCCAAAAGTTTATTTTATTTTATTTTTGTAACATATTTAAACTATAAATCAGTCTCAGTGCTTGTAATTAATACTTGCAGATTGAAAGAATATTTTGAGGCTATAAACCCCCATGTGACATTTCCAACTATATTTTCCTAGCCAGGAAAGATATGAAAATGATTAAGGTAATTCATACCTTTTCCTCGACAAACTATAATCACGAGACCAAGTGGCCACATTAAACTGATACTTGACCATATTGATGCATAGATAGTCACCGTCTTGCACCAGTTTGTTTTGACTTCCACCTGCCACATTTCTGGCATTCGAGGAGCTCGAGGCCATGTTCTAATTATGCGGGAAAGGATTATTCATCACAGTGGGCGTTAGAGATAAAATCCTCGCAACTTCTACAAGTTTGGGGCACAAGTGGGTAAGGTGATAATCTATACAAAGCTTGCAATGAAACTTCACCTTTCACCTTTCTTTCTTGCCCTCACAAAAATTATTGTTTGAATTCTCATTGTTAACATTGTCCTTGTTTTTATTACTATTATTATTCTTCCCACCCTTATGATTATTACCATGCCATTTCTTGTTATTCCCTCCTGTTTGTTGGTTACCATTCAGGTTGGTCGACGACTACACAGAATGTAAGTCTGCCGACTGAGTGGGAGTTGAGGACATAGACGAAGTTTTTCCTCCTACATAATGGCTTAGAGATAACTCTTTTAGTTGCATTGTCACCAATTCTGTAGATTCAACATTTGCAGAGCCTACAATGCCATCGACATGAGGCACAAGCTTTTGTCTAGGGTTGTAGCTTGACCTCAGTGTGTCTGGAATAATTTTGCATAACATCCCAAGATGAGCGTATATAAGATCTAACTGTTGGGATTTAAAAATCGCTTCTTCCTTAGATGTAACTCTGGATGTCGAATCATCCTTCGAAATATAAGGTTGTAAATACTTATGGAACTATTCCATAAGGAACTCCAGAAGAATGTAGGCCTTGATAAACCTCTTCTGTCTACACCACTATTGGATGTGATCTAAGATATGGGTGGCTTTTTCCTGGAGGAAGGAAAACATAAGTTCTATGATGGCATCGTAATGAAATAGGAATTGGAAGTGGTTGAGGAAGACTAAAACCAAATGATTAAAAGTTATGTACCCCTCCAGTAGCTCTATATACCATTTTGTTGTGACCCCTATGAGGGTGAGTTGAAACAATCTTAAACGAATAGAATCATCATTAAGGGAATTAGAACTAAGAAGAGCACCAAATATGGAGAGTAGTGACATGATCTCCAAGATCCTCACCAGTCTTTCCCTTGAATTTCAGAATATCCGAAGGAAGTTTGGTGGGGATGGGGGGCCATGTCAGGTCATGACGCACAGGGTCATTCATTACTCTAGATAAGTTTGGTAGATTGAGCATGGATGAAAAAGGGAGACGGTGTTGCAACATATGGCCCCAAGCTCCTGAGAAATATTGTTGATGGGGAATAAAAACCCATCTAGGGTTCTGGTAAGCACCATGGCCTTGTCCAGGATTGTAAAAACCCCCTTCGAACTGATTCATAAGTGGTTGGTTGGGAACCATTACAGTAGGAATGTTATAGTGAGGATTGTAAATATTTCACCCAGTCGGAGTATCTCTAGGTTAGGGGTTTCCCAAGGTGTGAAATCGACCTCCTCCAAATGTGAATCCGGAGGATAGAGGTGGGTTCATCATGCCAAACATGTTTGTAAAAATCGGTGTGGAGGAGGTAGGTGTAAAGGACGGAACATAAGAAAGAGCTTGTCTTCCAGGTTGACCACTCCATCCAGGAGCATTAAGACCAAGATTAGATCTGGGGTGAAAAGGAGGAATGCTTCCAACCATAGGATTCATTTGAGGGATATGAGCGTCGCCAAATGAAAAATGGAATATGCAGAGGATTCATTCCCCCAAGTCCAATACTAATATTCATAAAATATGCTAGAACGAAGGATGAAAATTGCAATGTGAAATTCGAGATACCATAAGAAAAAGGGCTAGAGGCCGTAGGGATGGACTGAGTATTGTATCCCGATGAATGACAAAGAGACCCAAAATGGTTTGTGACTATAGGTTGAGTATTAACTATAGGTCGGATAAGAGTGATGATGGGAATCTCTGGCACTAAAACCATGGTGGTTGAAGGCATCGAAGGGGTACCATTAACTATAATGGGTATGGGAGTCGAAGGAATCCCAATATCTTTCCGACTCGACTCAATACTCATACTTGTATGACAACAAGTTTGGTAGGTTGAGGTATGTGTACCACGTTTGATAACTTTACACCTTAAGACAAAGACTCAAGATGCAGTGGCAACCTTAACAAACAATGAGACCTACGTGGAAGATGGTATGGCTCCACGATGACTCAAGACATGAGATATAAAAACAAATCCTAAGGACGATTAATAATCAAAGAGCACACAAAAATAAGCAAAAGGCCAAAAAGCACACAAACAAGATAATGTGGTTGAAAGGGGCCTCCCTCCCTAAAGTAGGTATGTCTCTCCCAAGAGGGGCTTGAGACTCCCTGCAAAAGATCGGAGGTATCAAAATCATTTATAAGGGCCCTCGTGGGATTAACAATTGGTCGGTCAAATCCCCATAGAGAGGTAATCCTCCATAAAGGCTATGTGTCATCCGACCCTTATCTGACCCAGGGTATCTGCAAAATAACCCCTGCAAGTAACCTATGTGGCTACCTATGTCAAGAAACGAAGCCACCACGATATAACTGATGCGCAGGAGAAAAGTTGTAAGTCAGGTCTACCGTATGGGCAGGGAAGCAAAGATAGAAATATCGAAAGCATTGCCTCTCACAGAGGTAAAGGTGATATCAAGACTCCCATATACAAATAGATCCCAAGAAATATATCTGACGCTAAGAAGGTATTGGGGGGATATCCCCTCAACCAACTTTTCACGAACTTGTGCTTAACTCTGGTATGAGCGAAGCCTCCTGATGTCACCAATTATCCAATGGATTTCACCACTCCCTTAGTCAAACACATATGTTGAATTTAATAGCCTTGGAGAAGTTTACTCACAAAATCCTATTCCAAGGCTTTAAACCTTAAGCTAGTTTGTGCACCCTAAAATATAAAATCGTTTCTAATAAATTTTAAATTTATCAGCATTAATTTTAGTGGATTTTCTTACTCAAAAAGGTGCATTCGTGAAACTGATGATGTTATGACTCAGCAAGTAAAATAAATGAATATGAATAAAATGCAAAGTCCTAACTTCAATTCCCAATAAATGATAATCTTTTCAAAATGCAACTTTCAATTTAATTCTGCAATTTCAAATAAGATGCAATATTTCCATACATGTTCTAAGATCAATGATAAGAACCCAAAAGATCAAATTCCAACAATGCAAAATGTATATTTTTTGTATTTTCAATATATAAGAATGAAAATGCAAGGACTAAACAACAGCCTAATATAAATACCCCACTGTATGTAATCAGAGACAAACCAAGTAGAGTATCAATAAGAAAACATCGATCCCAGGATGCAAGGACAACCAATGAAAAGGATAATGAGAAAGAAAAACCACTCGAAAATTCAACCAAGGAAAGTTTTCCTATCACTCTGCAGGCACTTAACAGTCATGACAGAGACCTAAGAAGACTCAACAAACATAAAAACTTACCCAACAAACATAAAACTCATCAATCAAGAAAACAAGGATGATGTATGTGACTGTTCAGGAGAAAATCGTGTATATATGCTTCTTAAATAATGATACCTCGCGTGTGTACGCGACTGTCAAGGAAAAAACCACATATATGTATTGAGACACTGCCAGGTTAAGGGTAAGGCCAAGAATCCCATACTCAAAATGAATAGAGGTTGTTAAGAAATCAAAAGACAATAAACTGAATATAACAAGAGTAATCAAATGAGAAAAACACTCCAAACCCAGAAAAGAAGATTCACGCCCCAGTATTGTCTCCAATTATGTTATGGGGAAAATCACTATATGGCATGGGGTAAACCACAATAGACGGAAATGACTGCATAAATCAATTATAATATCAAGTATGTTATATAAACACATATTCTAACAAGACAAGATAAAGAGCCTACCTCGTCCAAACATTCGATGAAGTACACCATTGAGCACTTGACTCAAAGAAATACACCTACAACTTGTCCTCAACAACCAAGATACACAATAATACAGCTATAATATATAAATTTAGCACATACAATAGCCTAATACATCAATATACATAACAAATACGCCCATGGAATAACAATTAAAATATTTGTAAGATATTAATTAGACAAGAAAAGAGTATTTCTATTAAAATGTAATCAACAGAAGTGTATGAATGACAAACTTCTCTGTCGGCATGTTCGGAACCGAGAAACTAAGTTCCTTCCAGTTGGGCCTCCACCACTTCAATCCTCCACGAAAGGAAAGCTCATATAAGAGAGACAATGAGATTCTCCATCAAATAGAGAAGATCTTGGGGGATGAACATTGTGTTCAGACTTAAAAGGAAAAAGGGATGCAGAATCAATATGAAGTGAATAATTTCTTGAGATTAACTTTTCTCTCAAAGTTGAGTTCTTCTCCTCTTTTCCACATCTTGGATATGGGCCATTTATAGCCTTCAAATGGAACTAAAGGGCCAATTCAGAACATTTCCAGTATATGGAAGGTCAAGGATCATGGATCTCATGACGTGACATGGAAACCCAACACCATTTTTTTAATTTTGGGCAAAACACTTGATGTACATGGGCTGTAATGGTGCAACCTATGTATACACATGTTGTATAGTTGTTAGGGCGCGTATATGTGGAAAAATACAATTTTTATCTCTAGGAACTGTAAAAGGGGACTTCAAGTCTGCACAGGGAAATGGAAAAGGCCTTCTGAACAAGTTTGCATAGGGTGAGGCAAATCTTGCTATAGCATTAGTTGTAAAGAAACTAATCTTTCATTAAGTCATGAAAAATTACATATGTTTCTTACTAAAGTTTTGGGTCATTGTATATCATATGTAGGAATCAAGGTTGATCCAACAAAGGTAGAAGTCATTTCTAAACTTCCAATATGAATATTTATAAAATACATAATATTTATAGAAAAATTCACAAAAGCAACATCTTCATTGTTTAAAGTGCTCACTAAAGCTAGTGAATTATTTTGGAATATTCCTTGTCAAATTGTTTTTCAAACATTGAAAGAGAAGCTTTATGTACCACCAGTTTCAAGAGGGCTAAATTGGTCTCTCCCTTTTCACATATCCATTGATGCTTCAGATACAACTTTAGGAGCAATTTTAGGACAAAAAGAAAATCAAATTTCTTATTCGATTTATTTTGTTAGTAAAAACATGACACCTCTTGAATTGAATTACACAATCAAAGAAAAATAAATTCTTGCAATAGTGAATGCCATCAATAAATTTATGCACTACATCATTGTTTATGAGATATTTATTCACACTGACCATTATTCCATTAGATATCTTATGAACAAGCCAATTACTAATGGAAGAATAACTAGTTGGCTTCTATTGCTACATGAATTTAATATCACTATATTAGATCGACTTGGAAGAGAAAATGTAGTTGCATACTTTCTTTCCATAATTCATAATGATAATTTCCTGATGAACATCTATTTTCAATATCTACTAAATCTCCTTGGATTTCATATATTCCTAACTATTTTTGTATAAGAAAGTTATCACAACACCTTTCACTAAAGGAGAAGTAGAGGATTTCCAGACTTAGTACCACACATTCATGGATTGGTGGAGAAATGTTTTGTACTTGACCCAATCTAGTTATTTGGTAGTATATGTGATAGGATGAAGTGTTTAAAATATTAAATAAATTCTATAATGAGCCATGTGGAGGTCAATTTGTTAAAAAGAGAACTGCTTAGAGAGTCCTTCATCTGGGGTATTATTGGCCTACTCTTTTTAGAGATGCTAATAAGTGCATCAAAATCTGTGATAGTTGTCAATGGATGGGATGATTGGTGTAAATGGATGAAATCCATCTACAACCTYCGGTARTCATAAATCCTTTTGAAAAAATGGGCTCTATATTTCGTAGGATCTATTGCTCCAATGTCAAGGAAAAATAGGTATATTTTAGTTTKTATATATTTTGTTACTAAATGGGTAGAAGTTAAACCTCTCCTCCATCCTATTGAGAAAATTGTTGTATATTTTTTAGTTGAGTATATATTCACTCATTTTTGTGTTCCAAGATAAATTTTCAYAGATCAAGGTGCTCAATTTACATCAAATATTTTACACACCATTACAAAKAAATACAAGATGAATCACCACAAGTCTTCCCCATACCATCCACAGGACAATGGGGAAGTGAAATCCACCAAAACATTTCTTAAAKCCATCCTAAGCAAAAAAGTTCTKCTTCATAATGAATATTGGGAAGATCGGCTTCTAGAGGCACTTTGGGCATATCAGACTACATGKAGGAATACTACTATACATACACCATATGAGCTAGTATATGGTAAACATGTCATTCTCCCTATTGAGTTACAAATAAAATCTTTCATTACTACAACCAAGATAGGAATGGAACCTTCAAATTATTAGTAGAAAATGATAGTACAACTCAATGAATTGGATGAGATGCAATGTAATTGTATTCCACATACCACCATTATCCAACAGTAGAGAATGAGATGGCATGATAAGTTCATAAGAAAGAATAAATTAAAAGCAGGTGAATGGGATCTCTTATTTGATTCCAAGTTTAAAATTTTTAAAGGAAATCTCACTACTCGTTGGTTAGGTCTTTATGAGATAGAGATAATTTTTTATAATGATTCAGTTAAGATCAATACTATTGATGAGGAGGGAATTTAATTTCTGGTAAATGGGAATAGGTTGAGATTGTATAAAAAACCTTTAAAAAGAGAAAATGTTTTCCATGATTGGCTACAACAATCAGAAATGGAGATAGTACGTAAGGGGATTCCTTCCCCTACTCCCATATCAAATTGATTTTTCTTTCCTCATTTATAAAAAAGAACAAAAATAAAAAATACATAAAAAAACAACAACAAAGAAAACAATGAAGATAAAAATAAGAGTGCATTTGCGAAAACAAATTTACTAGCACAATTGTGCATGAATTCTGTTTGAAAACCAATGATATGGTGGGAAACATTCAAATATTTTCAATCTTTCTCAAATAACTACAGGATTTTTCAAAACTCATTTCCTCTTGTTGAAGATTTCAATGTTTCATAATTTTTTTTTCACTTAAGCAGGTAGAGTTTCTGTTTATAAAAGTTGCAGAGAACTAGTTTGTAGATCAGTTCATGTTTGCATCTCAGTTGCAGATTAATTTCTTTTTGTTTCTTCTATATTTAAATTTCATAGGTTTTTATAATATTTAAAGTTTTCAAGATTGTAGTGTAGTTTTTTTCAGGGATACAATTTTCATAATACTTTAGCAGTCTTCAGAATGGTAGATTTTTTAGTAGCTACAATATTTCTACAAGAAGATACCAAATTTTCTATAGAGGTTTTTATAAAACATGTTTTGTGCTAAACACATTTCCAAATTCAGTTTTGAGATATTAAAGAAGTTTAAAAGATCAACAATTTCATCATCATATTCCATGTTCATCATCAACAGTTTCATCATCATCAATCCAAAGGACATAATAATCAAACTCTAATTTCATTATCAGCATCATCATCAATAATTTTGTCATTAGGTTCATCATCATATTCATCACTAAGAATATTTTTTGTTGACTTTAAGAGATCAAAAAATATTAGTAGAAGTTACCATATGCAGAGATCATAAAATACTATCCAAGATCAACATCAAAAGTTACAATAAAATTACTGCAGGTCACTAAAGGTAATTGATCTTCAACTTATTTTGTTTATCAAGAGGTTGAAAATTTAAGTGCTAATGGGTCAAATTGGCCTATCAAGTAGGTAAGGGGGAGTGCTCGATGTCAATCCCCAATTAGGATCACTCTCGTTTGGAATAAAAATTTTGACCAATATGTGGGCCTAGTTTCCACTGTATTATTTGAGGTGGAGAAGAAAATTGGATTGCTTCTTACAAATTTTGTCTAAATCCTGATCTAATTATCTAGAGAAGAAACAAAATCAAAAGTTTTATTATATATCTACTATAATTTAACCTATCTTGATTAGGATAAACACTAATAATAATAAATACATCTAAAGATAGTGTTATTGAAAATTGAAATAGTTCGTACTAATCAACAAAAAATTAACATAACGAAATCATAGATTTAATAAAAATCAACTGCAAATAAAATATATAATATCAATGTTGTATTCATAGGGAATCATAATTGTATGAGTAATCCTAAACACAACACATAGAAATAATTCATATGAAAATAATTCTAAAAGACCCATAGTAAACTTATCATTAGAAAATTCCCTAATAAATTTGACAACAATTATGATCCCAAATACCTTCTGCTTATTATTCATAAAGAGATAACAGTATCATCCATATGTACAATCCACAAAAGTCCCTCTATGTTACTAGGATCTCTTTTTCATAAGATCATAGAGTCTCTTTACATTCCATAACTGTCATGATTTCATATGAAATTTACCACTTTTAGTTTCTCATCCTCCTACTTTGATTTACTAGGACTTTTAAATTACAAAATTTTACAAAAATATGAGATTGTCAACTATTTCCTAAATTTGGATGATCTGAAAAAGTTGGACCACAATTCATATTCTTGAATGATATTGCTTATCCCGTCTGATTTCCTTTCCTCAAGATCCATATCTCCATCCCATATCTTGCCAGCGACCTCTGTCTTCAATTCTTTCAATGTGATCTTTATAAAACATTATATTGCTAACACACACTTCATTGGATCGGTTATATACTGATTGGAAGTTTCCATATCGATTCTATCTAATACTTCAATTTCTTTCTTGACCTTTTCCTTGATGGTTGACACTTGATTTTTATTGTCTTCACTTGGTCTCGCTACATCTAGTTTCTCATTCAATGGCACATGTCACATCTCCAGGAGTTCATTTAATGCAATCCACACCCTTATGCATGATCTTTTAGCATTTCTTATCGTCCCTTGCACATCAGGGAAAGCGTTCTTCCATCTATCTAGCAACATTGGGTCTTGTCTTATTCCCTTCTGGTCATCCTGAGAAATGTTGCAGGGTATGTCATGTATGTGTTATGTTAGTGTCTTATCTTTTCGAGTGGTTGTTCCATATCATCCTACTCGCCTTTGATTTCTCCTAGATGATCAACAAATTTTGTAATTTCTTCATTGTATTCCTAGATGTCCTTCAACTCCATGAATAAATTCACTTGTGCTTATTTTAGTTATTCATCAAGTTCATAATATTCTTCTTTAAACATGATTTAAACAGGGATAGGAATTTTTTCTCCCCCTTGTTTTCTTCCAGCTAAAGTTATTTCATTTCTTCTTCTAGGAGATATATCCCTTGACTTTGTTGTTCAACTACATTGGTTTTCTCTTGTCCTTTCATTTTGAGGTCTAATACCTCGTGAATATATCCCTGCCAAGTGTTTTCAATTTTATTTTCATGTAGGAAGTCTTTTTCATCTGATTTGTCGTAAAATTTATGTTCCAATTCCTATCTCTATTGTTGTAGTTTCTTCTCTAGGACTGTTACTTTATTCTTGTACTCTTCTACCATGAAATTGAGCTAATTGATCATAACAGTGTTTCACCCTGAAAATGCATGTAAAGTTGATGTTGTCTTCACCGATTCATTATGTGGGTTATCCTTAGTTATTGTTGGAACATAAAGCATTGATGGTTCATCACACATCTCCTGGATTCAGTCTGTCGAGAGGTCAACCTATTTGGATACTTTTTGTTGGGTGATTGACCAGAATACTACATCGTTCGATTGAGTAGTTGACGTGCTTGTCGATCAGAAAGTCAATCAAAATTCAAGGATAGTCAGGCGATGGATTGACCAATGTAGAAATAGACTACGAGTTGGATGTGTAGGAATTTGGGTCGAGCATCCTTGTCGATCCAACTTGACGACGTGGATTTGGTGGAGTCATCTCTAATAGTAGATAGTTACATGTGGACAAGATCATCTAGATTCTATAGAGTTTGGTTAAATATTGAGACTATAAATAGAAGGCCCCTTGGTTAATTATGATTATGGATATTTTGCAATACATCATGTGAATCAATATGTGAAACATGAACTATTATTTTCTGATCATTGTGTGCTCTACTTAGGTGTTGTTGTTGACATGATTTATAAGAAAGCACCTAATTTTCATTAATGGCAAGAACAATAGAGATGATGGCATGATTACAGGAAGAGTGTGCAAAAGGAATCAAAGCTTAGAAGAGATGGCACGATAAAAATCATATAAAATCAAGACCGTCGGATCTGCAAGCCAAATCTATGGCAGGGATGAATTGCAGAGAGAGAAAGCTGAATTAAACTACTCGCCAGTTACAATCTCACAATCTATCTAGATCGTCAGATCTCATGGATTCAAAGATCTACGATTGTAGTTGATCCAACAAATAATCGGTTCAAGTCAAATTAAATCGTGACCGTCGGATGCGCAGTTTCCAAATCTACGACAGGGATGAATTGCAGAGATTGAAAGGATAATTAAACATCACACTTGTTCCAATATCATAATTAGTTAGGACCATCCGATCTTATAGCTTCGAATATCGATGATTGTGGTTGACTCACCAATAACGCACAACTTCAAATTGCGTAGTTTGGGTGTCGAGTTAAATCACTCGCAAGTTGTGATTCCATAATCATCATCGATCATTGATCTTCTTTGGGTTTCCTCATGACCGTTGGATCATTTTTGAGTGGAATGACATGATAAGAAGGGAAAAAGGATTGAGAATTCGATTATGCGAATTCTCGTTAGCCATTGAATCACTTTCGAGTGGAAGGACAGGATAAGCCAGCAAAGCCGCATTGCAGAAAGATCAAGCCATTGATCTAAGTTCATGATTGATGAAAAACATTCACTTTGGATTTAAGAGGTGAGGAGGTTACACTCTGGAGAGCTTGAGATTTGAAATTCCTGAAATATGAATTTTCGTCAGCCATTGGATCATTCCAAGTGGAAGGACAGGATATGCCAGAAGAGCTACATAAAAGAAAGATCGAGCCGTCGATCTAAGATTCTGATCAACGAGTATGATTCACTTTGGATATAAATATACGAGGAAGTTACGATCCGGAAAGTTTGAGATTGGAAAAACCCGAAGCCCGAAAATCCAAAATGAATAAGGACCATTGGATATGGAGGACATATGAGGACTGTTGGATCGGTGTTGTTGGTCAGCAGACCACGTCAGAAGACCACATCACCAGATCACGTCATCAGACCATGTCAGCAAGGATATGTGGTAGACCATGTCAGTGAATACACATGGCATAATCAGATGATGACAAGTGTCAAGAATAAATTGGCTCATGCCATRTCAACAAGTGACGTAAGCAAGTTGCGTAACTCTGGGAGAATTTCTTTGGGAGTTTTGACACCAAGAAATTTCAAAAGTCCCGAAGTCCCGAAGGATGAAGGTTCAAAGTCACTCTCAATTGTTGATCTAAGATACACCGGGATTTAGGACAATCGTTAGATCCAAGAGAAGAACATGTGCCACATGAGGATCCACGTGAGAAAAAATACGTCAGCAAGGACACGTGGCACAGTCAGACAATGACAAGTGTCAAGTTGATTTGGCATTTCAGGTACATGGAAATAACCAATCCGAGTGACACGTGGAAGATACTATGCTCATAAAACGTCATCAAGTGACGTAAGTAAGTGACATCACTCCGGAGGAAAGAAGGGGTTTGAGATTTGAAATCCCTAAAGTCCGGAGACCCGAAGGAGATCTCAACCATTGATCCGAGAGGGACACATGTCAGTGGATTGAAAACTTTGGAAGATCGACGTATGGAGAAAATAACTTGTTGAGATTTGAAATATCCGAAGTCTGGAGACTCGTAGGAGATATCAACCGTCAATCTCATGTTGGGTGCACTCTCAAGCATTGATCAATATACATTGGAAGGATAGCGTAAGTATAATAGCCAAAGACTCGGTGTTGGCTCTTGACCAAGTTTTGGGAGTTTCTTGGTCATGTTGACCTATTTTGAGACTTCGACAGCCTATCGAAGGAGGAGTGCAAGACGAAGCAGAGATCACAGGATCTCATCCCCATTTTGGGTCCCTTTTTGGGGGTTTTGGGAATATGTTACGAGAATGGGATGTCGACCCATGGGTTTACCCATGTTTAGGTCTATTTTGTATGAATAAATAGAAGGATAGGCAATCTAATAAGGAGATAATAGTGCATCTATGTGATGTGAATGCATGTTAAGTGAGAGTAGACTTTGAAAGTGATTTGTGCATGACTGTAAGAGACTTGTAGAGCTAAGTGCAGATCCTTGTAGTGTATTTTGGAGAGCTTAGTGTTGTAATGCAAGGAAGAAGGATCTAGCGAGTTGCACAGATCTTCTGTCCTATGTGGAGTAAGGGTTTTGATGGCTTTGTGCTTGTAACCGATTGACTGAAGACAATAAAGAAGAAGAGTTGGTGGATGTAGCCCCAGGGTGGGGGTGAACCATGTAAACACTGTGTTATGTGCTTTGTTCTTTGTCTTGATGTGTTCATGTGTTATATGATAAGTTCTCTGATATGTTTAGATATATCTACTTATGCTTAGTGATAATTATAGGTAGAATGATAGATATGATATACATGAATATGATCAGTGATTGATCTACCAGATATGACCTAGTTACTTATGCTAAGTGCTTAAATACATTAGATCAATGTTAATACTGCGAAGTTCTGTCTACAATCAGTGCTAAGTGCTAAGTGCTTTATTAAGTAGTACAATCACAGATCTGTGTCCTAGCTAAGGTTGCAGACACTTGAGTCTTGCAACCACCCCTGCCTCTACCTTGGGTGAGACTTCATCTGGTTCACAGGTGTTGCTGAAAGTGCCGGTAGTTATAGTTTTGTTGGTGTGTTGTTGTAGCGTTGAACCTTGGGTCTGCCCCTATTCCAACAAATGGTTCTGTTGTCAGGACCTAAAACTGTGATTGCTGGGAACTAAGAAAGAAGAAGATTTTTGTAAAGAGTTGACCTGGAAGCTTTGTGCATAGATCTGTGCCCTAGTTATAAGTATTCTACTTGACTTATAAAGCTCTGTGCTAAAGAAAGAAGGTTAGATCTGAAAGAAAGAAGCTGGATCTGAAGAAAAGAGGTCGGATATGAAGGAAAGAAGCAATATCTGGAAGCTTTGTGCTCTAAGAAAGGTAAAAGTGAGAATTTCTGATTGTAATAGGTAATATCTGTAAGCTCTATGATATGATAAACGTAAGAATAGTTAAAATTGTAGATATGAAAGCTTTGTTCTCTGTAGAAGTAAGATAAGTGGATTTTTTTTTTTTTTTGTTTCTAGAGTATGGAAATAGGTATGTTTAATAGAGTCTATCCTAGTTTGAAATCTAGGGCATTAATAGATGAAATAAGGTTTGATACGAGTAGATCTGATAAGAATAGTGAAAGATATATTATACCAATGCATAGAAATAATGTTTGGACTAACAAATGGATGCAGGATCCTAGAAATAATTTATTGTTGGTTAGCTCCTATGATCCTAGTGCACAATACAAAAGAGGTTGGATATCATTTAAAATAAAGAGAGGATTAACGCTTTGTTACATTTGTAGAAGACCAAGACATCTTGCTAAGGAATGCCCTAGTGGAAGACCTAGTTGTCCTTGTTGCAAAGATCTAGACCATGAAGTGTTGGATTTCCTTAGAATGATTTCTAAGCTTGAAAGTATGAACATAAGACAAGAAAACCCTAAGATGGATCCATAAAATAAGGCTATAGCAGAACCCTAGAAAGAATCAGAGAAGGTATTACTACAGATGAAAGACACCTTGGATGACCATCGACATGTTAGACTATCAGATATTTTTAAAGACAAGGAGTGCCTTGAAGCAAGAATAGGGGACTTCGACATTGACTCTGTTCTAGATGAGGAAACACAAGTGAATATCATGATAGAAAGAACTTGGGAAGCTATAGGAAGGCCTGCTATGATCCCTTCACTAGGAGGACTAGGGATATTCAGAGGGAAACTGGTAAACCTATGTGGGAGGCTTTCTCAGATACCTATGACTATCAATGGAACTTCGACGGAAGAAGATTTTGAGATTATTCAATTTATTGAGAACTGCGCCCTGTTTACCATGGTAATAGGAAAACCTTGGATTGATAGATATCAAGCCAGACAGAAAGAAGAAGAAGATGTTTTGGAATAGAAGAAGAAAGAATTAAAAGTTTTCATGACCAGAAAGATCGCACAATTGATTGAAGAACATGAGAGAAAATCGAAGATGTTTAATGATAGTAACCCAACTGTCGAAGTTAAAAGAACACTATATAATACACATAATATTAAATTACCTATCCCATAGAAAGAAGAAGTACTAGCTAGGAACCCTAGGGAAGAATCTCAACAACGCGAAGTGACTAAGACCACAGAAGACAAGAATCAAAATGGAAAAAGAACTACCGAGACAAAGCTCACTGGAAAAAAGGCTCGACAGTTAAGAAAGAAGATGGCTAAGACTGCAAAGTTATAGGAGGTTCTAGAGGAGACCTCACAGAGAGAAAATTTGCAGAATTGGAGCTTCGTCGGGATATCAAAACAACAACATAAGGCACTTCACCATGACGAAGAAATATAATCATTGGGGCCGATATATCCGTTCGACTCCCACTTCGAATTGGCAGAAAAGAAATAAAGGTACGTCATCAGACCATTGGGTCGCGCCATAACGGATCGAACAGGAGTTAATGGAGGTTCATACCTGTTGTAAGCAAATCGTTGTCGAGTTACCTATTTATCACATCGTGCCATGCACCGAGAACACTTTTTCTAATTGAGAATTCGAGCCCACAGACTAAGCCAAGTGTATACAATGATCATTTTTCTCTCACTCTCTATATTATTACCGTGTCTAAATTGTTTCCCGAACCCACGAATTGTTCATCCCAAGTGCGTATGTCGGAATCATTGAGCATTGCAGAGAAAGTTGTTGAAGAAGTTTTGATCGAATTGATGACTGAGAAAGCCATGTTGACGTCTGAAGGTATCCAGGATTCATCCACAAAAATAGTGCAAGCGTCCCCATCCACTGCTCACAGATTTGAACCATCCTGTGAAAGGAGAACTAAGCACAAGGATGACTTAGCGAATGCTAAGATAATTCCGAGCATCCTACCTGCCTATATACCACCTTTGAGTGGCACAATAAACTGAGACAGTGTGCCCAAAGACTTTGAATATGAACTGGTCACTGCGTACCTCTCGAAGGGGATACATGCAGTGTGCGCAGACCAATATAGGATCGCAGCATTGAAGTTTAGCGACTTCAACCTCGATGATAGGAAGGTGTACAACATGCTCACCCCGCACAAGTATCTGACTAGAACCAAGGGAAATAACTTGAATATTTTACCCTATTCATGGACCATGAACCTCACACAGTCCACCCTCCTCAACGTTATGAAGATCCCACACTTCGGAAGGCACCAAGAAGTGAACGCATGCATCAAGTTTCTATTGTCCTACTACCATGGAATATTCTTTTGGTTGAAACGTTGCATCACAATGGATCCAACGTTGATCAATCA
>SNQJ01S0014141.1:86668-107312 GCA_010110895.2 Picea sitchensis
TACCAAGCACATTGAGAACTTCCAAAGATTGAATATAAAGGTAACTGATATTCCAAATGAGCACTTGATTGATGTATTCATAGGAACTTTAAAGGATAACATTCAACATGAGGTTCGCCTTTGGGAACCCAAATCATTGACTACTCGCAAATCTGGACCATACCAAGATGTGACTGATAAAAGAACTAGGCACCGTGATGACTTGGCGAATGCGAAGCTAATTCCATCCATCCTACCCAAATACATCCCACCCCTAGTCAATGTGGTAAGTCGTGATAGTGTCCCGAGGGACTTCGACTACACAGTCATCACTGCATACCTCCTGAAGGGAATACAAGCATTCAGACCATAGTTGGAGAGGATTCCAACCTTGAATATTAGTGACTATAACCTAGGAGACCGCAAGAGATATGGCATTATCGTGCCTCATAAATACTTTACCAAGACCAAGGAGAAGAAGTCAAATATCATCCCCCAGTCGTGGACCATGTACATCATGAGGTACACTATATTGAATGTGATGAATATACCACACTTCGAAAGACATTAGGAGGTTAACACGTGTAGAGAAATGAATCCAAACAAGAAACCATGTACGAAAGAATTGAAGAAAAACTGAGAGGGGTACAACAAGCCCTTCACTCCATCCACACAGTGTCCACTGTGCCCCCGCCATCAGAAGAAACAGAGTTGGGAGATGAGCCTACCCAACTCCATAGAATAGTTGATGTGACTAAAGCTCGCCTTCGTCGCATGCAGGAAGAAAAATAACAGGCCACAGTGGCCCTGAATCAAGCACAAGAGGAAGTCATAGAGCAACGTCGAGTTGCGCAACAAGAGAAGGATGACCTCCAAATCAAGTTCGAAGAAGATAAAGCGCAGATCCAGAAAGAGAAAGAAAAACTGCTCATAGAGAAGGTTGGACTTAAAGAAGCAGTCAACAGAACACTTAGCTCTGTGACAGGCTTAGAACAAATAGAAGAAGACCTAGTGGAGAGTCATGTAGCCAAGCTTGTTGCAACCATCCAACAACTTCAACAGAGAGTAGCAAAATTGGAGTTACAAGCAGTACCAAGCACTCTGCAGGAAGTGCGAGACTAGTGAGCAGAAACCACCTGAAGAGAAGCCTAGAGAATCAAGGCATTAGCCTTGGAATGTAAACAGCTTAGCAGTCAAATTGCGCAGAATTATGGGTGCCTTACCGAGGACCCTAAACTAAAGACACTGGAGTTGCATCTCTAGGAAACAAAGCAACAAGAAGCAACAATACAAGCACAGTTGAATCCCTTGTCAGCAGTCCAGCGAATGAAAACATCCCAAGAACAACGCATGGCTCAACAACAGGTCCATGCCATACAGAGCAAAGTCATGGAAATACTCAGAAACTCCAGCCAGTCCAGGATGAAGCTTGCCTACTTTTTCAAGAGATTGAAGGATGAGGAGCATAAATAGATCAAGAAGTCACTGTAGTCGAACAACACTTGGAAGGACCTGTGACTGAGGCAGTTATTCAGGATTTCGCCGAGCAGGAGGGCTTGGCGAAGCAGCAGGTCGAAGAATCTTGAGCCAAGATCGAGGCATTTGAGGCAGAGTTACCCAAAGAAGAGTGACTCAGGATGAGTCACAGGTGAGTGGTGGCAGATTGTTGGCCCTTGACCAAGTTTTAGAGAACCTTGGTCATGTTTGACCATTTTTTGAACTTCGACAGGTTGGTCTAAGGCGGAGCACAAGTTGAAGCAAAGATTGCGGGATCTTGGCCCCTTTTTAGGGAATTTTTGGGATTAGGGTTTATGTAACATGTATGGAATGTCATCCCATGGTTTTACCCATGTTTAGGCCCATTTTGTAATGTATAAATAGATATCTAGGCGATGTAAGAAGAGGCCAAGATGCTAAGTGCTATAGTTTTATCTATGTGATTGCAAAGGCTTTGTGCTTACTATGTGTTGAGAAATTTCATAGCTAAATGAAAGTGATTGTAAGAAGCTTGTGTGCAGCTTGTAAGAAGGCTTTGTGCTTAAACCTAGCTCGAAGAAGGAGGATCTGGTGAGGTGCATGTAGCTCTCTTGTCCTATGCGGAGTAGGTTCATGTGGCTCTGTGCTTGTAGAACATTTGAGAGAAGATAATAAAGAAGAGAATAGTTGGTGGACATAGCCCCACACTTGGGTGAACCACGTATATCCCGTGTTATGGTTTCTTTTTGCATTATGGTTGTTCATATAATTTAAGCTTAGTGCAGTAATGAATATTTAGATGAATCTGGTATGATATATTAATTTCTTAGTGATGTGAACGAATGCTAGATCTGATCTCCTTTCATATGATAAGTGCTTAGATGTGTTATATCTGGTTGACTACCGTGTTGTTCTATAATTAGGGTCTAGATCTGCAATCTGAATAAGGGTTAAATACTAATAAATGCTAAGGGATAAGTGCTTTGTTAGATTGGTGTAATCACAGATCTGTGTCCTAGCTAGGTTGTATACATTTGAGTCCTGCAACCACCCCTGCCTCTACCTTGGGTGAGAATTCATCTGCTTCGTAGGTGTTTCCGAAAGGGTAGTAGTTAGGGTTTTTTTGGTGCGATGTTGAAGCGTTGAACCCTGGGTTTTCCCCTGTGCCAACATAAGTTCATCCTTATGAATAGGCTTCGGTGAAGACACAAGATCAGCATCTACAACACAAGAAGAAGGGATGTCTTCTTCTTCCAAGGATGGATGAATAAAGGAAGGCTTATAATATTTTGAATAGATAAAGAAGAGGATAATCCTCTTTATATGTAAAGGGAAAGATAGGAATGAGATGATAAGGAAAAACAAGATTTCATGAAGTAAGCTCATAAACTGATACCTGGTCATCCCTTTATGCATGATCATATTTCTGTTAACAGGATCCTCCCCAGTGGAGTCTTTGATTATGGAGTCGCCAGGTGCAAGCTGCAATATTCAATGGTTCTGATATCGGATGCACCTTCAAAATCAGAAGCTCTTTGTCATTCTATCTCAGTGAAAGGTCTTCAATTCATTCCCTGAAAAAGGTGACAGAAAATGTTAGCACTGGAAGTCACCCTCTGATTGCATAGAAGGTAAGCCTAGTACCCATCAGTTTATACATTAAATGTAAATGAGTTTTAGGTGATCAAATGGAGAGGACTCAATGATAATAATGTTCTAACTCAGAAATCTGGACTAGCATGCGTAAGCAATTGAGGTTTTGAATCAACTCCAGTCAGTAAGTTGGGGTAAGGGTGAATAGAGGGAAGGCTTTGGTGAGGAGAGTGTAGAGGTCTATCGTGGACATCAGGTCTTCTAGCAGCCTAAGGAGGAAAAAATTAAAAACAAGATCCTCTTGAATTCAAATATCAAAGAAACTGAAAGAAATTATAACATCACTATAATCAAACATTCATCATAATACAGTTAGAAAAATCCATGTGAATCAGTCAATGATGAACTCTCTCAGTATTAGAGCAAATAATATGGAGCAATAAAGATGAGTTAGATTAACAAAGATGTCTCAAAAAAAATTACATAACCAGAGAACCAGTGTTCTTCATAAAAAAGAATTACAATAGAAGGGGCCTAGCTGAACCATTCAACGTTAACAAAGTATCAAAACTATCTATATATACTAAAAATGTTGCAACCACCAGAGATGTGATCTGACCCCTGCACTCAAAGTTTTCAGTCGACGCCTACTCTGTCAGACTATGCAGGCCTTTAAGGTCAGATGCGAGCCCGACTCGGTTTGGGCTCTGCGAGAAAATCCATCCAACAGGGATCTTTGGCCTGACAATCGGCCCCCACGGGCCACGAACCTTATCTCCACACATTCCATTTATGGGGTGAGACGAGGTCTCAACCACTGCCCCCATTTCCATTAACTACCTTCATCAAGATCAGGATGAGGCATGACACCCATGAATGTTTCAGGTGGTGCCCACGACTTCTTCGAGTCAATCCTGATGCCTCAAGGCCAAGAAAATATTCTTATGGTACCAAATATGGGTTCTTTTGGCATTTGGCGCAGCTCCACTCCATCACTCCATCTTCAATGTGACCTAGGGCATGACCCTACGCAATTGCGTGATTGTGGGCGCTACCAAGGGTGGTCTGAAATCAAACTACTTTTGTGTCCGCAATTCACCATGAACTGCCACGCATCCCTTTCCAAAAACCACGGCTCCGATTGCGGCCCGTCCTTAAAATTTTAAAACGTGCACACCTTCCAACCCCGCAATGGAGCGTGACTGTTGATGTTGGCCGTTGAACAATTTTTGGGAGATTTCTGGTCATATTGACCTATTTTGGGACTTCAACAGCCTGTCAAAGGAGGAGTGCAAGACAAAGTGGAGATCAAGGGATCTCAGCCCACTTTTGGATCCTTTTTGGGTTTTGGGGAATATGTAACGGGAATGGGATGTCGACCCATCGTTTTACCCATGTTTAGGCCTATTTTGTATGTATAAATAGAAGGTTAGGCAATGTAAGAAGTAGTTGAATAGTGCATCTACGTGATATGAATGTATGTTAAGTTTAAGTAGAGTCTGTAAGAACTTTGTGCATGATTGTAAGAGACTTGCAGAGCTAAGTGCAGGTCCTTGTAGCAGATTGTGGAGGGCTTAGTGTTGTAACACAAGGAAGAAGGATCTAGCAAGATGCGTAGATCTTCTGTCCTATGCAGAGTAAGGGTTTTGATGGATTTGTGCTTGTAACCAATTGACTGAAGACAATAAAGAAAAAGAGTTGGTGGACGTATCCCCAGGGTGGGGGTGAACCACGTAAACATTGTGTTGTCTTGCTTTGTGCTTGTCTTAATATGTTTATGTCTTCTTTTGCTAAGTTCTTTGAGATGATTAGATAGATCTTCTTATGCTAGTGCTAATGATGTATAAGAATGTTAGATTTGATCTATATGAATGTGTTGAGTTCTTGATCTGCTAGATCTGACCTATCTATTGATGCTAAGTGCTTAAATGTGTTATATCAGTGTGACTGCTACGAAGCCCTATTTTATCAGCGAAGTGATTATTGATTGTATATTGAGGAACTAACAGTGCTAAGTAATTTATCAAGTAGTACAATGACATATATGTGTCCCAGCGAAGGTTGCAGACACCTGAGTCTTGAAACCACCCTTGCCTCTACCTCGGGTGAGACTTCATTTGAATCACAGGTGTTGCCGAAAGGGCTGGTAGTTAGGGCTTTTTTGGTGCATTTTTGTAGTGTTAAACCCTGTGCCAACAAATGGTTTTGTTGTTGAGACCTGAAACTGTGATTGTTGGGAACTAAGGAAGAAGAAGCTTTTCCAAAGATTCAACCTAAAACTGATAAAGCTCTTAGCGTAGATCTGTTGCTCTGGTGCGCAGTATTCTACTTAGTTTGAAAATCTCCGTGCTAAGGAAAAGAAGTCAGATCTGAAGAAAAGAGGCAAGATCCAGAAGCTTTGTGCCCTAAGAAAGGTAAAAGTGAGAATTCTCGATTAAAAAGAGGTAAGATATGTAAGCTCCGATAAAGGTAAAGATAGTGGAAAGTTTTAGATCTGGAAGCTTTTTGCTATGTATAAGTAAGATAAGTGGAAATGTTTGTTTCTAGAGTATGGATCTAGGTATCTTTAATAGAGTCTGTCCTAGTTTGAAAACTAGGGTATTAATAGATGAAAGAAGATTTGATATGACTAGATCTGATAAGAACAGTGAAAGATATGTCATACCTATGCATAAAAATAATGTTTGGACTAACAAATGGATGAAAGATCTTAGAAAGAATTTATTGCAGGTTAGCTCCTATGATCCTAGCACATAGTATAGGAGAAGTTGGGGATCATTTAAAAGAAAGAGAGGATTAACCCTCTGTTATAGCTGTAGAAAACCGAGACATCTTGCTAAGTCATGCCCTAGGAGAAGACCTGGTTGTCTTTGTTGCAAAGCTATGAACCATGAAGTGTTGGATTTCCCTAGAATGATTGCTAAGATTCAAAGTATGAACATAATACAAGAAAACCCTAATGCAAATCTAAAAACTAGTAGAAACCCAGAAAGAATCAGAGAAGGTATTTCTACAGATGAAAGAAACCTTGAATGACCACCGAAATGTTAGATTATCAAATATATTTAAAGACAAGGAATGCCTTGAAGCAACAATAGGAGACTTCAACATTGACTATGTTATATATGAGGAAACACGGGTGAATATCATGACAGAGAGAACTTGGAAAGCTATAGGGAGGCATGCTATGCTTCCTTCATTAGGAGGAATAGGGTTATTCAAAGGAAAACTGGTAAACCTATGTGGGAGTCTTGTTCAGATACCTATGAATGAAAATAGAACTTCGACAGAACAATATTTTGAGATTATTCAATTTATTGAAGACAGCGCCCCGTTTACCATGTTACTAGGGAAACCTTGGATTGAAAGAGATCAAACCAGACAAAAATAAGAAAAATAAGTTTTGGAGAAGAAGAGACAAGAGTTAAAAGATTTCATGACTAGAAGAATAACATACTTGATTGAAGAACATGAGAATAGGTCGAAGCTATTTAACACTAGAAACCCAGATGTCGAAGCTGGAAGAACATTAGAAGATTCACATGAGACTGAAGTACCTATCTCGGATAAAGAAGAGGTGTTACCCCTAAGTCCTAGGAGATAATCTCAACAACACACAGTGACTATGTCTGAAGACGATAAGAATCAGGATGGAAAAAGGACTACTGAGAAAAATCTCACTGGGAGGAAGGCTAGAAAGCTAAGTAAGAAGAGAGCTAAGATTGAAAAGTTACAGAAGGTTCCAGAGGGAATTTCACAAACAGAAAATTTGTAGAATTGGAGCTTCGTCGGGATATCAGAACAGTGACACATGGTGCTTCTCCATGGTGAGGAAATATAGCCATTGGGACCGATATATCCGTTTGACTGTCGCTCCGAACGTTTCGGAAAACATTAATAACTCAATGCCAGACCGTTGCACCATGCCATAACAGACACTACAAGAGTTAATGAGGCTTCATACACATTACAATAGAACTGTTGTCGAGTTTCCTATTTATCCCATCACGCCATGCACAGAGAACACTTTTTCTAAGCCAAGAATTTGAGCCTGCAGACCAAGTGAATTATATACAATGATCATTGCCCTCTTGTTGTTTATTCTAGTGTTGTATCTGAGTTAATTTTGAACCTGATATTATTAATCCCAAGCGCATATGTACGATGAGCTCACCACAGTTGAAGAATCAGTAATAGAAGTACTCCTTGACTTGATGACTGAAAGAGTCATGTCGGAGACAAGATTGTCTACTGGTCTACAAGCATCATCGATGAGAGGAATGTCGGCCTCTCCGTCCACTGCTCTAGACGGACCATCACGGCCCGAAGATGAAAAGTGACCTAAAAACAAATACGATCTCACAAATGCTAAGTTTATTATGAGCATATTTCCCACCTACCTACCACCTCTGAGTGGAGCAATAAATCAAGACAATGTGCCCAGATACTTTGAGTATGAATTGGTCACTACGTACCTCCCAAAGGGGATACGCACAGTTCACACAGATCAAGAAAAGATAGCAGTGTTGAAGTTTAGTAACTTCAAACTCAGTGACAAGAAGGTCTATAGCATGCTCGCCTTACATAAGTACCTGACCAAGACAAAAGGAAAGAATTCAAACATCATCCCTCAGTCATGGGCCAATAGCCTTGCGTAGTCTACACTGCTCAACGTCATGAAGATTCCTCACTTTGGAAGGAACCAAGAAGTGAATACATGTGTCAATTTGTTTTTGTCCTGTTACCATGGTGGATACTTGTGGTTAAACCATTGTATCACAGTGGATATGACATTGATTAATCAGATCACAAGGCTGAGTATCCAAGGCCCTGACCCACAGGATTTTTATCCTAAAAAAACCATGGATCGTGCTTTATCTCAAAGGATAAAATACACCTACGACGATGTCGAGAAAGGCACGCGAGGCTACAAGGTAGCTTCTATCCAAAGTGGCGCAGTGTGCCTAGCCTGTCAATTGATCATGGGAAATTTGGTCCGCAAGAACTGACCCACCCAAGTTACTGGCTTTGTAGTCGACCTAGAAGGGAAGTGTGTGAAGGGCCTACAAATGAATTGGGAGAAGTACCTCGTGAACCAGTTGGAACTGGACTACAGGGAAGTGCAAGATCAAGGATATGAGTTCCACTTCAGTTGGCTTCTCATCCTGATTGCTTTCATTACATGGGAGATGTCGGAAGGTGCGACCTTCCCGAACATCAAGCCCTTTGAACCTCTAGCTGCAAAGTTTAGTACACTGTCGTATTCCAGTGACATGAACAATAAATGGAAGTCAAATTTTGTATTCCACACATATTACAATCAGCTAAAGTTAGCTATCTAGTCTGAGCCTCGCATCACGTCAAATACTCTCCATAGGTTTCAGCCTTTAATGAAATTCAGCACGGACCACCATTTCATTTATATTACAGTGCATGTTGACAAGTGCAAGTAGAAACTTCAATCTTACTACAAGCTGGCAGAGGAGGACTTAGAAGAAATCACCAAGGACTAGTCGGTGGACCTCCTCATTCCAGTAGACCCTGTGGAGATATCTGATTTAGATAGTCCAGAAACTATGTCGGATACACCCGAACCTAGCAAGATAAAGAAGACTGAAGAGGTCCATGATTTAGACAGTGCATCCGTGAATACCGCTTCCATATCAACAGAGCAAGGAGGAGATGGAGGAGAGATAGATGATGTAGAAGATTAACATAATAAAGGTGAGGATACACCACCTAGAGACGAGGAGGATCCCTCAAAGAAAAGGAAGGTTTACCTGCCGAAACCTTCCTCCTGGAAGAAAGTGAAAGCAACCATGACCAAAATGAAGACCATCCTCACCTCCGACGACTTCAATTTCATCATAGAATCCCTGAATGATGCTTCACTGGAGATAGCAGAGAAGGAAGAAGCTAAGAAGGAGGAGGTGTTCCATCGGATTAAGGATAAGCTCCAAGGAGTATAGAAGGCACTACAATCTAGCCGCACAGTCTCCATTGCGCCTCTGTCAGCAGGAACATCAAAACTAGGAGATGAGCCAGCTCAACTCCACCGCATCGTTGATATAGTCAAACCTCACCTTTGACGAGCTCAGAAAGAAATAATGCAAGCTACCCAGGCTTTGGAACAAGTATAGGGTGACCTTGTAGAACAATGCAGTACTGCAAAACATGAAAATATTTCTCTGCAAGCGAAGTGGGATGAAGAAAAAGCACAACTGTAGCAAAGCAAGGAAGCGTTGCTCACAGAGAAACTCCAAGTAAAGGAAATGGTTCACAGAGCACTTCACTATGTGACAGTCGTAGAAGTAAAGACCGAAGAGTGAGTTCCACAACAAGTGTCACAACTTTGAGAAGTAATCCAGCAGTTCCAGCAGTGCATAGCAGACTTGGATCTCCGCACTGTGTCTGAGACCCCTCAAGATGTAAGAGACCAAAGGGAAGTAACTTCTTTTAGCGTAGTTGACAGACTAAAATCTCTTGCCTTGGAGTGCAACCAGTTGAGTAAATTCAATGCCCAAACATATGAGAACCTCACCGAGAATCCAGAGTTACAGGCATTAGAGTCGTAGCTCAAGGAATCAAAGAAGCACGTAGACACACTACAGGAGCAACAGAAGGCCTTGTCGGCCATGGAAAGAATGAAGTGGTCTCAAGAGAAACGCATCGCCTAGAAGCAAATCCATACGATTCAAAGCAGAGTGATGGAAATTACTCAACGAATTCAACCAGTGCAATATAAGGCATTCCAATTATTCACAAAGGTTGAAAGTCGAGGAGAAAATCTAGAACAGGTTGTCATCATAGCAGAACAATTCCTAGAAGGGCCCGTGAACGACGCAGTGATTCAGGAGTTCACCCAGCAAGAGGTTGTCGCACAGCAATAGGTCGAAGCAGCTTGAGCCAAGCTCAAGGTGTTTGAGGTAGAACTGATCAGACCAGAGTGGCTCGGGACGAGTCACGGGTGAGTTTTGGGGGCATGTTGGCCCTTGACAAAGTTTTGGGAGATTTTTGGTCATATTGACCTATTTTGGGACTTCGACAGCCTATCGAAGGAGGAGCGCAAGACGAACCAGATATCATGGGATCTCGGCCCACTTTTGGATCCTTTTTAGGTTTTTGGGAATATGTAATGGGAATGGGATGTTGTCCCATAGTTTTACCCATGTTTAGGCCTATTTTGTATGTATAAATAGAAGTCTAGGCAATTTAAGAAGTAGTTGAATAGTGCATCTACGTGATGTGAATGTATGCTAAGTGCAATTAGAGTCTGTAAGTACTTTGTGCATGACTGTAAGAGACTTGCAGAGCTAAGTGTCAGTCCTTGTAGCAGATTGTGGAGGGCTTAGTGTTGTAACGTAAGGAAGAAGAATCTAGCGAGCTATGCAGATCTTATGTCCTGTGCAGAGTAAGGGTTTTGATGGATTTGTGCTTGTAACCAATTGACTGAAGACAATAAAGAACAATATTTGGTGGACATAGCCCCAGGGTCTGGGTGAACCACATAAACACTGTGTTGTCTTGTTTTGTGCTTGTCTTAATATGTTTATGTCTTCTTTTGCTAAGTGATTTGAGATGATTGGATAGATATGCTTATGCTAGTGCTAATGATGTATAAGAATGTTAGATCTGATCTATATGAATATGCTAAGTGCTTGATCTCCTAGATATGACCTATCTATTGATGCTAAGTGCTTAAATGTGTTATATCAGTGTGAATGTTGTGAAGCCCTATTTTATCAGCGAAGTGATTATTGATTGTATATTGAGGAACTCACGGTGCTAAGTACTTTATTATGTAGTACAATCACAGATATGTGTCCCAGCTAAGGTTGCAGACACCTGAGTCTTTCAACCACCCCTACCTCTACCTCAAGTGATACTTCATCTGCTTCACAAGTGTTACTGAAAGGGTTGGTAGTTAGGGCTTTGTTGGTGCGTTGTTGTAGCGTTGAACCCTGGGTATGCCCCTGTGCCAATAGTTGATCTTGTGATCTGAGATGAGGCTTCCTAATCAATGACCCATCTCTAGTGATTTAGATAGACAGATCAGATCTTCCCTCTTAAAATCAACGGCTGATATCTTCTTCACGAATCAGCCTTCGGGAATTTCAATTCTCAAACCACATTTCCCTCTAAGAAAAACCTTTGGATATGAGGATCTGATGACGTGTAGAATTATGGATTTGGAAGGTCGAGATCCACTTCAGGTCTCTGAGACATTGGGCCTTCGGGACTTTTAAGAACTTATCGTTTCAAATATCCTGAAGCTCATTTCCCCGAAGGCCTTGATCAACTACCACCTATCCCCTTTGAAATCAATGACTCGTATTTATTTCGGGGCCTTTAATGAGTCACTCTGAGTGTTGTGCTTTATGCTCATGGCTACAGCCTACGGCCCTTGACAACTTTATGTGATAACATGAAAAATTGTAAATGATGTCAATATTCGATGTGATGTTTCGTTGTTAATGATGAATTACCACTGATGAGATTTTCATTGATGTCAAGAGTATATCAGTTAGTAGAATGTCAAATAGTATGCAGAGATCGAAAGCGTAAGATCAAGAGGAGGAGTGAATAGTATGCATAGATCAAAGCTCAGATTCAAAAGCGTAAGCTCAGGAGGAGGAATGAACTATATGCAGAGATCAAAGATCAGGAGGAGGAGAGAACAGTATGAAAAGATCAAAGCTCGAAAGGAAAACCGTAAGATCAGGGTGAGAAGCCTCAGCAACCGTTTGATCAAGAAATTGACGGTGTTGATCATCTCATATAACAGAGGTTCATCATATGAGTGACTATGGAATTGAGGATAGTGACCCTCAAATCTGCAAGCCATATCAACGGCACGTATGAATTGCAGAGAGCGAAATAAGAATTAAACAAATCACTAGTTCTAACTCCGCAATTGGTCTAGACCGTCAAATCTGGTAGACTCGGATATCGATGACTGTGGTTGATCCAACAAGCGATCATATTAAGTCGTATTGAGTTGTGATCATCGTATGTGCAATCACTAGATCAACGATAGGGATAGATTGCGGAGATCGGAAGGATAATTAAACGACTCGCTAGTTCCAATCCCACAATTGGTCTAGATCGTCAGATCTCATAGACTCGAATATCAACGACTATGGTTCATCCAACAAACAATCATTTTAAGTCAGATTGAGTTTTGACTGTCAGATGCACAATCACCATATCAATGATAGGGATGAATTGTGGAGATCGAAAGGAGAATTAAATATTGTTCTATTTCCAATCTCGCAATTAGTCAGGACCGTCAAATATTATAGCCTCAAAGATTGAAGATTGTGGTTGACTCACCAACAATGCACAAATTCAAATTGTGGAGTTTTGGTGAAGAGTTAAATCACTCTCAAGATGCGGTTTTGCAACCATCCTTGATCCTTTATCTTCTTCGAGAGTATTCACAACCATTGGATCACATTTTAGTGGAAGAATAGCATAAGATTAAATGTTCGATAATTTGATTATCGGAATACCCGTCAGCCATCAGATCAAACCCAATTTCCCGTGAGCCGTCAGATCATTTTAAAGTGGAAGGATAGGATAAGCGGGGCTAAAGGGTTGATAATTTGATTATCCAAATACCCGTCATCCGTCATACCAAACCCAAATTCCCATTAGCCATCGGATCATTTTCAAGTGGAAGGATAGGATAAGCAAGGTAAAAGATATGAGATCTCATTTATGCAAATTTTCGTCAACCGTTGGATCATTCTAAGTGGAAGGACAGGATAAGATAGAAGAGTTTCATCATAGACAGATCGAGCCATCGATATAGGATAATGATCGACAGACAACATTTAGTTCGGGTGTAAAGATGCAAGGAGGTTAAGCTGCAGAAAAATCTCACTTCAGATTTTTCAGTTTAATATTTGAAAAACCCGAAGCCCGGAGAGCCAAAAATCCAAAATGAATAAGGACCATCGGATCTGGAGAACATACGATGATCGTTATATTAGGTAGACCATGTCATCAAATACACATGGCATAATCAGATGATGACATGTGTCAAGAGGAAATTGGCTCGTGCCATGTCAACACATGACGTCAATAACTTACGTCACTCTAGGAGAATTACTTCGGGATTTTCACCACCAAGAAATGTCAAAAGTCTCAAAGTCCCAAAGGATGAAGTTTTGAAGTCACTCTCAGTTGTCGATCTGAGATACCCTTCGGATACTATTATGACCGTTAGATCAAGGAGATGAACATGTGCCACATGAGCATATCCACGTTAGCAAGACTAAGTCAGCAAGGTCACATGGCGCAATCAGACACTAGCAGGTGTCAAGTTGAATCGACATTTTAGGTACATGAAAATCATGAATCTAAGTGACACGTGGAAGCTACTCGGATCGTGACACGTCATCAAGTGACATAAGTAAGTTACATCACTCTGGGAGTTTTTCTTTGAGAGTTTTACCACCAACACTTGCCCAAAGTCCCGAAGTGTCGAATGTTGAAGTCTCGAAGTGGACACGGCACATCTGATCTGAAGATCACTGTTGGCACAGGGGCGGACCTGGGGTTCAACTCTAATGGCACACCAACAAGCCCTAACTACGGCCCCTTTCGGCAAAAACTACGAAGCAGATGCAGTCTCACCAGAAGTAGCTATAGGGGGTTGCAAGACACAGATGTCTACAACCATAGGAAACATAAAGTGGATCCAATACAACAACAACACAACATCTAGATATTAATTACCAGCTCATACCTACTTCACACATTTATCTATCATATCTAACACAATAGTGTATCAACCATTTAAAGAACACAACATCAATCACACACAACAACAAGATGTACGTGGTTCACCCTCTCCCTAGGGTTACGTCCACAGAATTGTGCTTTATAATATATTAAGTGGAAACATACAATCCTATCTGTGCTCTTAGCTAGCAGATCTTCTCTCTTTCTCCCTTCCCTGCGCACCCAGCTGAAGATCTTATAATACAGAATGCTCTCTCAGCACAATACTTCTCTCTTGGTAATAACAATAATCACTCATCGTCACATCATTTAACCAATGATGAAAACAGTAACAACAACAACAACCTAGGTCCTCTTGACCTTTATTTATACATTACAATAGCTCACTGACAGCCTTAGGCTGAAACCTAAGTTCCAAAACACTAGATACAAAAACCTTAGGTGTCTAAAACCCTAGGTCAACTTGACCTGCGTTTTTAGGGCTTCACCAACCTGTCTTTCCTTATTTCTCGCGCGGTACTCTCGAAGCATCTATCGGTGGATTTTCCACTTTCTGAGTTGTCCACGATCCGTCTTCCTTGCTGATTTGTCATCCTCGATCTCCTCATCCAACGACTTGCTTTCTCTTACTTCACTCTGTCTTTTCTTCTCTTCTACTCACTTCAAACCAGTATCAGTCACCGGTCTTTCGTGCAGTTTGCATTTCATCTTTTCTGCCTTAATCTTCTCTTTCTTCTCTACCCAAGGGCCAACAAGCCCCCAACACTCGCCTGTGACTCATCCCAAGGCACTTCAAATATGATCCTTATGTTTTTCTTCGACTTCAGGCTACGTGGAGCAGCCTGTGCTTTATGCTCCCTCCTCCCCCACTGTGTGAATACTGCATTTTCTATGTCTGGTACCTAGTTTCAACTGTGTCTAGTACCTAGACCCTTTTTTATTTTATTTTTACCGCGAGCTGCGAGGAAGCGGGTTGTCATAGTATAATTTCAACTGGCTTCCATTCACCAATCCTTCCTTCCATTCTCCATTCAAATTCTTCAACTGCGTAGCTCCTCCTTCCATAACATAGACAACCTCGTATGGTCCCAGACAATGGGTTTTGAACTTCCCTGGATGCTTCATGAATTTGTTGTTGTATACCAGTACCACATCTCCTTGCTTAAATGCTTTATTCTTGATATGCCTTTCATGATAGGCCTTTTGTCTTTCCTTCTGCACATGTTGATGGAACCCTGTAATGAATCAGTCTTCCAATAGTTCGGACAACTGCGCGAGCCTCTCTTGAGCAGTGCTGGTGTCATCCATATCTTTGAAGGCTACGATTCTTAAGCTAGGGACCAAGTATTCCATTGGGAAAATAGCTTCTAGACCATAAACCAACTTAAAGGGGGTTTGCATTGTTAGCCTCTTGCAAGTGGTTCTATAGGCCCATAATATTGTTGGTACTCTTAAATCCCAATCATCCCTATTCACATTGCAACTCTTTGTCAGTGTTGTTTCCATGATCTTATTGAACGCTTCAATTGTCCCATTCTCTTGTGGATGGTAGTGTGTTCTCTTCTGATGATGAACTACAAATTCCTCAGTCAAGGCTTCAATGGTTTTATTAATAAAATGTGTGCCTTGATCTCTCATAAGGATCTTTGGGCATCCAAACCTGGTTATGATGTCATCAAATATCAAGCATCTAGATGTAGTTTCACTAGATTCCTTAACTTCTCTTGCTTCAGCCCATCTAGTCAAGTACTTTGTCACAGTGATTATGTACCTGGATCTTGTGCACTTCCCTGATGGGTTTATAGGTCCCACGAAATCAATGGCCCATTTCTCAAATGATTGTAAGGTTAGTTGGGGCGCTAATGGCATGTCATCTGTTCTGGATAGTTTACCAAGTCGTTGGCACACATCGCAGGCTCTGTAGTAGTCTTTAGCATCTCTGTGTAAAGTAGGCCACAAGAGGCTATCACTAAGAACCTTTTGCATTGTTTCTTTGCCTGCGTAGTGTCCTCCTGTGATGCCTTCATGAGCTTCTGCTAAAATCAGTGGTCTTTTTTCTTCCATAACACATCTCCTCAAGATATCATCAGGTCCCATATTATATACTTGTACAACTATAAGTGAAAATTCTGTGGCGCGCACTACCAACTGTTTCTTCTAGGTGATTGTGTATTCACTAGGTGCCATTCCTATTGACAGGAAATGGGCTATGTCAACGAAGTGATCATCAATATTTCTAATGGCCAGCAAATATGCATCCGATAGTGTATCCTCCAAACTAGTAGGTTCCTCGCCATGTTCCAACCTTGACAAGTGGTCAGGGCCTTTGTTCATTCTCTTTGGCTTAACCATGATCTCAAAATAATATTCCTGAAATAGCAGAAGCCATCAGCGTATTATTCCCCCCAACACTGGCTTGTTGACCAGGTATTTTAGCGTGGAGTGATCAGTAAACATTTTAAAGTGTCCTACCAAAAAGTAGTGGTGAAATTTCTGCAGCACATACACCATGGCTAACCCTTCTCTCTCAGTGGTGGTGTAATTAATCTCAGTTGTTGATAGCTTCCTTCTAGAAAATGATAACGGTTAGTCAATGTCTCTATTTCCCGGTTGTTCTTGAACTTCTCCTAATGCGATAGAAGATGCATCAACATGCACATAAAATTCATTACTCCAATCTGGGAAAACCAGAATAGGCGCAGTAACCATTTTCTATTTCAGTGTGTTGAAGCTCTGTTGGCATTCTTCTGTCCAATGAAACTGAGAGTTTTTTTTCAAAATCTTCTCCATGGGTGCTATGATTTGTGCATAGCCTTTAATGAACTTCTTGTAGTATCCAGTATGTCCCAGCACAATGCGTAGCTATTTGACTGAAGTAGGAGGGGAAAAATCAACTATAATGGCAATCTTAGATGGATCTACCAACAATCCCTAGTTACACACAATATGGCCTAGAAGCACTCCAAAGGGTGAAAAGAAAATGCACTTCTTCAGGTTCAGGTAAATATGAAATTTTCTGCACTTATCCGACATTAGTCTTAAGAATTCAATATGATTTTGCAACAAGCTAAAAATAGTCCAATCATCAAAATATGCTTCCAGAAATTTATGTAAAAATTCCTTGAATGCTTCGACCACCACCCTAGAAAAGATGGATGGTGCATTCTTCAATCCAAATGACATTACTGTATACTGGTAGGATCCCCATTCTGTGGAAAATGTGGTCTTGTGACGATCTTCCTTGGCAATCATAATCTGACAGTATCCTGAAAATCCATCGGTGAAGGAGTGGACCTCATGTCCTCCCACGTTATCTAACACTTCGTCAGTAAATGGTTTAGGGAATGGGTCATGCAAACATGCATCATTTAGCTTCCTGAGATCTACATAGATCTTTATTTCTCTGGTCTTCTTATCCTGCACCACCATAAGGATAATCTATTCTGACTCTTCAACAGGTTCTATGATTCCTACTTTCAACATTATGTCTAATTCAATATTTAATTTCTCCTTATATTTAGGATTCAATATATAGGGTCTTTGTTTAACTGGACTTGCATCTGGCTTCAGGGGGATATTCATCTTTCCCATGCGCCCTTTAATTCCCTTCATATCAATGAACTTGGTTGGAAACAAGTCCTGATATTCATGCAGTAACTCTATGATCTTGTCAATAGTGGCAGCATCCCAATAATCTCCAACATTTGCAAGATTTGGTGTTTTCTCTATTCCAATATTGACATTCTTGATTTTAATTGGATGTCCACTGAAATCCATCTCAACTCCTGGTCCTTCTATGTCTCGTTGTCCTTCTGTTTCAGTGATGTTCACCTTTCTAGGATCATCATCTCCATCGACATTAATATTCTAACAACTCGACAATTTCTGAAGAGGTGCAGTCAATTCGTCCTCTTCTTGCTCCACGGGGAGGCTAGGTGCCTCCTAAAATACTTTCTGTCTTACAATCTATAATAGTTGATCCACTGTAGGATATTGTCTTTCAAAGAAAAAGGTAGTTACAAATTTATGAGTCATACCTTCCCAATCTACAATGATGAGGCGCAGTTCTCTTGAAGATACCAATTGATAGGGGTTTTGTCTAGTGTGGTAATGAATTTGTGCACCCACTGCTCTTGAGGAATACTGCTCCAAGCTTCCTCACAACTTTGCACATGGTCCTTCAGACAACTTCTACCCGTGTACCAAACTTCGCAGCCTTCTACTTGTTCTGAAAATCATGTTGTGATCAAAGTGAGACATTGTATCCAGTGGGTAATGTTGTTTTTGTGTGTCCCCAACCATCTTGATGAAGTTTTTTTCAAGGCCTCATCCAGTGCCAACAATATTTTTTGTATTGGCACAATTTCTTCAAATTCCAACAAGAAAGCTTCTAAATGATTTAGACCATCAAAGGTGGGTAAGTTACTTAGTATTGTGTCGATCCAATGAACTTCTATGGTTAATATAGCACATCTCCTTATACATACTTCATACATTTGGTTCTACTAGTTCTCCAGTGATTCTTCTGAATCTGATGAGCATGCATTGTCACTTTTGTTACACGTCAAAATTACTCAACTAGATAAGTGTCGCATGTTCCTCTCAATTGTCATAAGTGTCGCATCTTCCTTACAACTTTCGCAAGTGTCGCAAGTTGTTCACAAGTGTCGCACATGTTGTTCAAGCATACTGCCATAATAATGACACTAAGGAGACACTTAAAACATCTCATTTACTTGGTTTGGAGGAGGAAAATTGGTTAACTGAAGTCAAGGGAGTCTTCACACCTAAAAAGAGCTCAAAAACAAAGGTTTTGAGGGGTAGCTCTCCTCTATATCAGCCTTAAGAGTGCTGGAACC
The DNA here is from genome assembly GCA_010110895.2 of Picea sitchensis. Lineage (NCBI taxonomy): Eukaryota > Viridiplantae > Streptophyta > Pinopsida > Pinales > Pinaceae > Picea > Picea sitchensis. Next base: position 105,325 of record SNQJ01S0014141.1, read on the forward strand.
CCTCTACAAGGCTTCAGGTAGCGTTATAACACCCCTCCACCCTTATGAAGGAGCGCTGATCACTTTTGGAGTGCTGGCGCTACCCTTAAGCTACTCGCTACAACGCTCTGATACGCTTTTGCAGGAGCGCTGCCTAATCTGAGGTAGTTGTTGGCCCGTTGAGGAGAATAAGGGGAGGATCTTTCAAGATTAGAAGGCAGTTGTATTCGAATTCTTGGTTCCATCAGAATATCCCTGATCTAAGGAGGAAGTTCCTCAACTTGTTCTAAAGATAACTCAAGAGGTTAAGCTCCTCTTAACCTATATAAGCAAGCTCTATGATGGTGGGAAGGGGGAAGAATTGCTAGCATGAAACCTATGATCTCATAGGAAACACACAGTCAGCCAAAGAGAGTGATCAGTGAAGCTGTTGTCAGCGAAGTTGTGGATCTTTCGAGCAAGGGTTAGACGAAGGGGACTTGACGAAGCTGTCGCATTCGCATCTACGATTGTAAGTGTCGCTGTCGTTATTCTCATTAATATGACACGCTTGGCATGTTTCTTTCTACTTTGTGTCTGATCTTACATGAACTTATCATCGATAGATAGATCTATTTTCAAGATAATATCAATAGAGTAGGAAGTGGTCGTACCTTGTTTTTCTATAGGACTCAGTGAAGAGCAAAGGATCAGAGCTCAACTCGGAGCGTGCAGGGACAAACTTCAGTAAAAAGGTACCTCTATTCTCCTTCCTTCTCATGTGTTAGTTTGTATAGATTGGAAAGGAAATCAGTGTCCACGTTAAGCACTTTTATGTCTTAGAGTTAGGGTCAATATCTTTGAGGCAATCTACCTGTCCGCAGGGAGATTTTCCTACAATAGAAAATGGCGACTCCGCTGGGGAGATAGCCTTAAATCGGAACTTCTTGTTTTGATTTCTCCTCATTGACTTTGTTCTATCCCTTGATTGTTTCGGACTTGTTTCACTCCTCTTTTGATTGGTTTCATGAACTTATTGGCTCCCTACCTCATCACACTCAGCCCAATTGTCGAGATTGAATTGCAAATTTTGAATTTTTTGCCATTTCTGGGAGTTTTTTGAACCTGGCGCCCCTGTCCTAGTGTTAACATAGCGTCAGTGCTCCCCTATAGCCTTACACAGAGCACTATAATGCTCCTTGCCTTTGGCAACAGAGCGCCAGCCTCTCTTTGGCCCAAAAACCTTCCAGAACTGCATTTTCAGGGTTCCTCCCTGTGTTTCTCTTCCTAGGTAACCTTGTGAGTCAATCCTTCTTCTTTCCAGTTTTAATCTCTGTCTTTTTCTTGGAGAACAAGCATCTTGCTATCTGAATTTAGTAGCCTTCTTCACTATTGATTGTTGAGTTTTTCTGCCATTTGGAATTTGAAACCCATACATTGTCTTTCTCTCTTTTTCAACTGAACGAAAAATGTTGGTGAAGGTCATCAAAGGCCTACAGATCTCTTCATTTGGTTTTAAGATAAGATCATTGTTCTTTGACCTTTTCTTTTGGGTATGAAATTTGATTTCTCTTTGATTGTTTCTTTTGTGTCGCTTTTTGTTTTGATTACAACAAAGGGTGCATTGTTTGTATGACTTTTTGCTTGCACTGGTTCGATTTTCATTCATATGAAAAGATAATTGGCAAGACAAGCATTATGTTGAATTGATTATTATCCGCATACAGACAATGAAAAGCTTCTTCATGATTGATTATGCATGTTAGAAGGCATCTAAAAAGTTTTAGCATCATATCAGGATTTGATTGAAAAAAATTTGTATGAGGGCATTCCTTATTTGTGCTTGTTAGTAGAAAGAACTCTCTCTCTCCCTTAAATAGGTGTTCATCGAAAAGAAATGATTGCTTATCATATCTGATGCATTTTTGGGACTGAGTCACAATTCCATTCGTTTCACTTCCATGCACCCCTTTTTGTGTAAAGAACATCCATAAAATCAACGCTAATTAAAAAATTACTTAGAACTTTTT
>SNQJ01S0014142.1:18926-34189 GCA_010110895.2 Picea sitchensis
AATCAAATGCGCGTGTCTCTGTGTGGACAGATGCGCACTTATGCGCGCCTGTGGGGTATCGGACCCGCGCGCCTGTGTCAAAGAGTTCGGGAAAAAATTCCGGATCGATTTCTCCCCTGTGTCAAAGCAACTGAACTTGAGGTGTGAAAATCACCCAAGTTGCGTAAGCGAACCTCTGAGTGTGTTGGCTAACACCATCCGTGAACCCAACAAACACCTCTGATTCACTTGACATATGCCACAATGAAAAAGATGACATAAATAACGACACATCCATAAAACAAAAAGACAAAAACTAACTGTATAAGAACTATACATATGTACAAGAATTCACCCAAGGCGACCAACCTACGAGTAATACTTCTTGAGGTAGAGCCCATTTCTAGGCTCCGCCAAAGAATTTCCCTCACAGTCAACCAGATGATAAGTGCCCTTCTTTAAGACCTCCTTCAATATGAAAGGTCTGAACCACATGGATTTGAACTTTCCTTCCCCTAGGGGATCCTTATCTTGGTCGTAGACTAGGACAAGGTTGCCTTCAGAGAAAATCTGAGGAAGAATGGACTGATTATATTGACACTTGACTCATTGCTTGTGAGCCTTGTTAGCCAAGGCTGCGTCACGATGTTTTTTATCGAGCTACTCAAGATACAATAAGCGTTCCTCAAGCGTTGAAGTGTTTGGAAATAACTCTACTTCCAACTTTAGAGATGGGATCTGGAACTCTATTGGAAAGACTGCTTCTAGCCTAATAATGAGTTGAAAAGGAGAGAAACTGGTTGTAGTATTTACATACATTCGGTAGGCCCACAATGGCGAGTACAACATCAAATGCCAATTTGACTTGGCATAATTGATCGTTCATTGTAGAATAGTCTTGAGGGACTTATTCACAGCTTTCACCTGACCACTCGCTTTTGGATAGTAGGGTAATGATTTCTCTTGCCTCAACCCAAGATTTGATGTTAAATCATACATCATCTTATTCTGAAAGTGACTGCCATGGTCAGTGAAAATCTCCTTCGGGATATCGAACCTTGCTACTATATGGTTAAAAATAAAGATATTTGTGGTTTCACCATCATTATTAAACATTGGCATAGCCTCGATGAAATTTGTGAAGTAGTCTACCACTATGATGATATAACGGTGCTCCCTGGCTAAAGTTGGGTGGCATGTAGTATAATCAATCCCCCACCTGGTGAAGGGACCAACTGTAATGACGAGAAACATGGGAGTGGGGTGTGTCCTCATCTTTCGAGAGAAGATCTGACATGAGTGGCACTTCTTGACCGATTCAATGCAATCCTTGATTAACATCGGTCAAAGGTAACCGACTCGTAGAATCTTTTGGGTTGTTGCCAACTTAGACAAATGACCACCACATGCTCCAATGTGGAAATCATTAAGAACGAGTTTCGTTTCTTCATGAGTGAGACATCGATGAAGGATGCAATATACACCTCGACAATACAAATTGTCATCGAGTATGAGATAGTTTTTTTCCTGATGGCATATACGTCGAAGCTCATCGTGAGAAGCAAAGGTGGGGCACTTCAAAGTCTGGATATAGACTAGTATATCTCCATACCATGGGTCTGAAGATGAAATAAAAAACATATCTCCTTTAATCGATGATTGTTCGAGCATAACATCATCTGAATCGACTGGAAGTTACGAGATAAGTTCCGCAAATACCAACGAATTTTTAGATTTCGCGGAAACAAAATCCAAGTCAAATTCTTGGAGGATAACAATTCATCTACTGATATTTCCACCGATTGCACATCATGTCAACATGTATTGAAAATAATTCACAATGGCAATGGTGGTGGTCTTACGAAGCATAATATAATGACGGAACCATTGGACAGCATGAAATCCTGCCAACACAAGCTTCTCAACATGGGAGTAGTTGAGTTTTGGTCCAACCAGGCCTCAGCTCAGGTAATAAATCACATGCTCTTCAAGAAGATCACCCTCTTGAACCAAGACCATACCGATGGTCAACTCTATCATGGCCAAGTACAATAAGAAATATTTATTATAATTGGGTGGTTGAAGCAGAGTGGAAGATGTGAGGGCACGTTTCAACGCTTCAAAAGAGCACTAAGAGACTTCATCCCAATAGAAAGGAACGTCCTTTTTCAGTAAATGCATGAACCCATTAGTGATCTCGGCATAGTTTGATATAAAACACCGAAGAAAGTTGGATTTTCCCTGTAAACTCTGAAGCTGAGGGACTGTGCATGGGGGAGGCAAATGAACTATCACCTCAACCTTTATAGTATCGACCATGATCCCTGTTGTCGAAACTATGAAACCTAAAAGACGACCCAACATCACGTAAAAATCGTGTTTGTTGGGATTCAAGTGAATCTGATAGTAGATACATTACTCAAAGCTAATTCAGAGGTGTGTGGGATGATCATCTCTCTTACGATATCATGATGCTAAATCATAGAGATAAGCCTCAACTATATGTTTTTGATCATGGAAATAAAAAGACATGGCCCGCTGAAAAGTGGCTCCAACATTCTTCAAGACAAAAGACATCTTCCAATAATAAAATGTACCCCATGGACAGATAAAATATGTTTTATGCTAGTCTTTGGGCTTAATCTGTATCTGATTGTATCTCGAAAAATGATCCATGAAAGAAAAGACCTCACATCCTACACATTCATCGACAATATGGTCAATGAATGGGGTGGGGAAATTATCCTTTGGACAGGCCTTGTGCAAATCACGGAATTCCATACATGTGCGAATCGTACCCTGCTTTTTGTTGACCGGAACAGGATTTGACACCCATTGCATCAACTGAATGGGGTAGATGAAACCGAATTTGAGCAACTTCTCTAATTTAGCCTTAATAACTGCTGCTTTCTGAGGATTCATCGGATGAAGCTTCTGTCAGACCGTCTTGGCATCAGGGTAAGTCGTTATCTCATGTTCGACGATTCTTGGATCAATTCCTGGAATTTCCTCGTAACACCAAGCAAAATCGTCACATAATCCCTTAAATAAATGTGTATAGATCTGAATCTCTTTGGGGGATCAGTCCACTTCGATGAATACATTCTCCACGATGCCAGGGGTTCTGGATATGTCGATAGGTATCATTTATGCGATGGTTTCCATATTTCCCTCTTCATAAAATGTGTGCATATCCAGAGGATTAATAAGACAAGACCTATATCTAGTCATAGTCAACACAAATTCGTCTTCCTCTACTCTTCCTAACTCCAGGAGAAAATAAAATCTATGATGGAGATCATCCCAGGGTCTATCTAGACCAGTCAATGCCTCTATAATCACCTCATCAGAGGGAAATGCCAAGTCTAAGGAATCAGTAGTGGTGAGGGAACCTTGAGCCCAAATAGGCTCTAGAACTGGATCTAACTCTTGTGCGGGAGTTGAATCGGGGTCGGCTGAAGGTTGTTGTACAATAGAGTACCCAAATTTTGTCACGAACAAGGGAATGGCCATGCCAGGATTCCCTTTCCCTTCCATCATGGTCGATGGGGAAGGAATATTCCACGGATTTTTAAAGTAAGTCATATAGAATGATGACACTTGAAAAATTTCATCCCTAGGTTGGTCGAGGACAACCGATATGAGCTTGACATCATCGAAAGGAGGCGGGTAATCGAAATTACCCATCAAAGTTGGGCACAAACCAACCCCTATGTTGACGACGTCGGGCTGAGGGGTATCAATCATCGGGACCGTGGATTCCCTCGATGAAGGGTCAGGACAGGAGAAGGACAACTGATCAATGGATACGATATGACCCTCATAAGGAAAAAACAAGACTAGGAAAATTGTGGCAACCACTGCATGCATAGAATAGCTCCAAATCCTTCCTAACAGAAGGTTGTAGTTGAGAGGCGCATCAACCACTTCAACTTCGACGCACACGGTCTTCCCCCCTAACTGAATGGGGAAAGAAGGGATGATACCATGTGGTCTGAAAGAACGACCATTGAAATTGGTAAGTAGAGTAGGTGACAGAGACAAAATGGGTTGGCCAATGGCCTTCTCACACGCCAACGACATCACGCATTTTGAGGCACCCTCATCATCCACCATGAGGAAAATATTTTGGGTAAAAAATTTCTTGGTGTAAGCCACTACTATCTGAAATGCAACATGGTATGAGAGACAAGGCTTTAAGTCAGTCATATCAAGCATGATCATTCCCGTATTACAAGTATCGACAGATCCTAAGGCAACTAATAGAGCCTTTCTCTATGAAGGGAACCTCTGGAGGACCTCTAATGTATACATCGCACAAGAAGGTTGTGACAAATCCTCCACCATAGAGTAGTTCTGGGAGGGCCTCACATTTGGATTGTGAGAAAATTTCTTGAAATCCCCTTTTGGGATGCATGCCACTGTTTCTCCCATTGTCTTCTCAATATAGAGAGGAATTGATGGGTTTACGACTTCTTTACCCTTTTCAACAGTGTTTGGAATTCCGTAATCGTGTGCCCTAGTGTCTATGAAAGAATCACCTTTCAACATATAAACATTCGAGGCCGAGGGATTACTAGAAGATGGAGGGAGTCCCTAACTGCCCCAATCCGCACCTGAAGAGGCTTGAGTCAAATGTTTCCCATGAGGAAATGGGTTTGTTACCACAACAGGTTGTTTCTATGCCAATAAATTCAAGGCCTCCGTAAGCCGAGGGAACATCTGAGTCGGGTGGTATTCTGAGCAAAGGTTACACAGATACTTCAAATTTATTTTTTCTATGTTTCCCCCTCCAACATTGTTGGTCGGGTTTCTTATCCCCCTCACCCTTCTTGCTTCACTATTTCTTCTTTCCATTAGGCTATTGTTTGGCCTTCGGGTTCATCGACTGCACACTGTGTACGCCCGATGTTTGAGTAGGGGGAGAAACTGAACTAGAGGTTTGGTTGGCCATTGTCTGTTGTATAGACAATTGTTGCAATTGATTTGACAGTTTATCAGTGGGATTTTCTTGTGCTAAACCAACTATACCATCGACATGTAGTATAGACTTCTGTCTGGCCTTGTTAAGGATAGATCGTGACACATTTGGAAAAACTTCATAGAGTAAACTAGAATGAGAGTATATCAGTTCAAGATGTTGAGCTCTCATTATCGCCTCTTCCTCGAAAAACACTCTCGACGTTGCAACATCCTTGGATAACTAAGGTACCAAAGACTTAAGGAACCACTCCAGCAGGAAATTCAGTGGAACTGGTACTTTTATCAAACTCTTCCTACGCCGCCATTCTTGGATGTGATTCAAGATATGATCAACCTTTATTTTCTCAAAGTTGGCCAACAATTCGGTGTTGGAATCATATCTCATAGGTAGTTGGAAATGGTTGAGGAAAACCATTGCCAATTCACCAAAAGTAGAGTATCTTGAGCGGTTGATCTCAATGTACCATTTCGTGACAATCATGATAAGAGTGCGTTGAAACAGAAGCAACTGTATGGAGTCATCTCGCAACGAGTTTGACGAGCACCATAGGTGAAAAGTAGTCACGTGATCGCCTGAATCATCGTTAGGCTTACCTTCGAACTTCAGAATGTTTGAGGGATACTTCTTCGGCATGGGAGGCCAACACGGATAGTGACAGATTGGGTCGTTTAATAACCTTGACAAATATAGAAAATATAACGTTGCAAGAAACGGTAGTTTGGGTTGTTGACTATGTATAGGAAGAAAGGATCCTAGAGTTTGACTAGCACCAGGCTACCAGGAAAAGTTGGGCTGCTAACTAGGGTTCTAGTAAATACCATGGCCTTGGCTAGTGTACGGATATTGTGTTTGTTGGCGCATCATCAATTGATTCCCGTAATTAGACGTTGAGGGCTGGTTGGGGATTTCTCCTTACATTGTGATCCAAAGATTCTAGAAAGGGTTTCCCCCTACCGATTTGACGAGCATAGGTATTGAGCCTTTCCCAGGGTTCCATTGACCATGGAAGGGGTTGCCCTCGGTCGACATACCTGATGAGGGAACTGCTCCCTGCCACAGATTCTAGAGTCCTTGTGAGGAAAAGATTCCTGTGTTTTCCCCCTGTGTAGGAATAGTACCCTGCATAGGATTTTGTTGTCCAAAACCAGGGTTTCCCCCAATTGAGATGACAACTGACAAGAAAGCATTCTTACCAAACGTGTCGAACAAAGAGAATGAAATAGAACCCACCGGTGTGGTGTAGGAAGAAGGTCCTAGACTACTTGAGCCAAACAATTTGTAGTTCATGTTCGGCTCGACAGGTTGCTAGGGAGCATCACTGAGCGAGGGAAACTAAGGAGGTATATGAGCTCCGCCATAAGGGAAATAATTATAGGGGGTCGAGGTGCCCCCCATGGACCCTTGCAAAAGAGAATTTGAGCTCCCTTCTACCAGAACCATGATATGTAGGGTGGAGTAGGAGAGTACAGATTTTGTATCAAAGTCGGGCATCCCGTATGAAAACGGAAGGCCCGTCGCACTCTGGGTGAACATACCAATGATCATTGTCAAAGATGGAATTGGATCGTAGCTCGAAGTAGAGGCGGTCAAGACCATGGTGGTCCCAACCGACGAACATGGGTTAGGAGGCGGAGTGCCCCCAATGGTGGCAGTCGTTGAGAGAGTGTGAGGAATCCCTAACAAAGTAGCAACATTTTCTTCCAATGCTACTTGTAGGACTCTCTAATGCTCGTGATGTGTTACCCTTGGAGGGACAAATTGTATCAAAATTGGCGTTGACAAGTCAGTGATCGGAGGGTTATAATTCCTGATAGTTTCCACTCCAAGGTGAGAAATAGTCAGTTCCTCTGGATTCAAGTGTTCTCCTCTCGGGGATGGCTCAAGTACAATTTTCTGCGACCCGGTCACCTCAAATGACCCTTGCTGGTCAAGTCTTAGTCGTAACGGTGGCGGTAATGGCTCCAATGAAACTGACGACATGCCCTGAAGCCCTTGCGACCGACGAAGCTCCTGATATTCCACTTTTTGAAAATATTAGTGACACTGTAAGGATTTTACTAACGTTGAAAACCAACACACACTAGAAAAGTTCCTATGAGATAAAGCAATAAAACCACTAACTAGTTGGAAGAACAGTTACGCCAGCCAACACTAGAACAACTTACCGATGCAAGTGCAACTTGAATATGGAAGAACCCTCCAGGTATGCTCTGAAAAGCATGCCATGACGTCTACCCTAGGTACCATAGTATGCCCCCGTAGTCACTTGTGTAAGTCACTATAATAAAGGCAACTAGGTTTTCAACTCACAAACAGTCACTAGGTGGGTACAATCGACAGTCGGATGGACCACAATGAGCAGGGTATCAATCCCGAAACCTATAGAGGGTATCAAAAGCAAGTGTTCCAGAAGAAAACTGAGGACCTCAAATGGACTCGAGATCCATGAAGCTCAGTGGCAAATGTGACCAACAGAATCCCACAACAAGTCCTCTATATGCGTTCCCCACTATGCTTGGTCCGACTTTGGAGGGGATATTTCTGCTACGTTTCTGCACACGACCTCATGTTTATCCCCTGTGCTAGAGGGGGCCCCCGGATAAATTTCATGTTTAATGGAATTTTTACACTCCCTAGAACTGACTCCAATGTTTGTTCTATAAGCCTTGAAGAGTTTCCTCTCCAACCTAAATCAAGGCTCTAGCCTAGACTAGTTGATTGACCCTACAAACATAAAGTCTAGTTGATTTTAATTAGCGTTATTTTTTAGTGGCTTGTTTTAATTCAAGGAAGCAACAATGAAACTAGTGGTGTGTTTTGAGAGACGAAGGAGAAATAAACGAATTGACAACAAAAGTACTTCTATTTAACAAATAAATATTTTCAATTTTAACTATTTAACCAAATTTTCGTAACTATTTTTTCTAAGATATTTTAAAGGAAAACCTAAAATGAAATTTTGATCGACTATGAGCTACTTAATGTTCTAAGCAATCAGTAAAAAACTTGAGAAAAAAACTATTTTTTCCTGACAAGCAATATAACTAACTTAACTACTTAACCAAACTAAGAAATGAAATCTTTTTCTGTTTTTATGCTTCAAACAAGAAACTTGAAATTACTTCTTTTTCTTTTTCTTTAAAGAAATCGAAAGGGGAAAAAGTAAAAAACAAGACAAGACCAAAAAATGACTTATGGCCCACTGCAGATCACAGGGAGTCACTGATGACACAAAACAGGTTGATTAAAGACTCACAGACTCGTTTAAAACCCTTTCAAAGAAAACACAAGAAATCTTTAAAAGAATAAGCAAACTGACGTCAAACCCAGGCTATGACTGTAACAACAGAGACACTGTACTTGATGAAGAAACCCCTGAGAAGTATGACTTCAATCAGGGAAGAGGTGGATTGCCTCTCCTTAAAAGAAAAATGTCTTGACACATGCATGCTACCGACACTTAAGAAGCCTGTGTATGACACTTAAAAATCCTACGTATGTACGCTGGTTGTCTAAAAGTAGGGCACATATGTACGTGTGCAGACCCACTGTAGGATGCGTACACCTCTGTAACTTCTCAAAAGAAATAAAACAAAAAGGTAGGCTGACAGGGCAGGGAGAACTGGTATGGCACCAACATGTGACCAGAATCCCTTAAAGACTCAACAACTTACAAAAACTCAAAAAAGGTAGTAAAACCAATTAAAACACCAACAAACAATATCCCCTAAAACCCTAGAGGTTTCCCCAGTATGGTTGTCAGTTTTGATATAGTGGGAAAACCCCCATATGGAATACACTAGGTTTAAACATGTAGGAAGATCTTACCGTCTAAAAGTCTCCTACTTTTTATAACTACCTTGAATATACCCCACATTCATGCATGAAATACAAAGTGAAAAGATTCAGTAACTTTACCTTTTACTCCGTGTCCAGTGTCGATATTTTCGCGTTCGATTTCTCTGTTGATTACAAGCCTCCTCCCAAGGCTAACCTGCATTCAAAAACATATAAACATGGAAATAAAAACAAACATCTCATATACAAATCATGGGTTAGATGTTAGAATAAATCATAAATCAAACATAAATATTTGAGACATCATATTTCGGGACAGAAAAAATATTCCTTTTATAGATAAAATAATGTTTTTAAGAAGAGTTGCTCAATGATGGCTTGGCAAAAATAGCAAGTAAGAGGGCCTGATGCCAGGTATGCATGTATTGTGCAATTTAGGGTTATAACAGAGCTAGGAAGATATGGACTCTCCAATGAGAATGGTATGATACTGAGATCTGTGGAAGCATAGATAGGTTTGTGTGGCATGTGGAAGAATGTAGATTTGAAAGCATGGAAATTTGTATTACAACTAGAAATGCATCACTAGGATTGACATGGATTTTAATTAGTAGAATCACACTGGGGATGGTAGATGAACAAGTATGCAATTAATGATTGCTTGATTTGTCTCACTATTTTTGGAGCAGGATATATATTGGTAAATAAGCAGGTAGATGTTTCTTGCATTAACTTCTTGGGAATATAATGACAATTATGTTTATGGAGTTGGATTTTATCACTTGTAAATGAGAACATTTTTGTAATACCTATTTAGGCTTGCATACCCCCAATTCATTGGTATAAAGTATAGATATAGACATAAGTGATAGGGGGCATGTTGTATTCTAAAAAATATGCTAAATAAAATTTGAGGGTGGTAGGTGATTATCTCAAATCATTTTAAAGGGGAGAATGTTAGGTTAGTCATGACTCGATGATAGACTAGTTAAGGTAACCTTAATACAATTAAAAATAAGTTTTCCATTCATGGTTTATGGGCCCATGGTATTGCGTAACCTATGGTATTTTCCCATGATATTACATATGATGATGCATATTTAATGGTTTGGAATAATCCATTGTAAAATGCCTCAAGTGTTTGTTGTTTGGTTGGTTTGGCCAAACAAATAATAGATAACTATTATGGGTTTTGGTTTTCATGATTAAGGGTTTCTAGGGTAAATCTCTAATTTCCATTATGTGCATTATTGTTGTTATTTTCTATTTCTCTCTCTTAGGTCTAATACTTAGATTGAGTTTATGAATACCCAACTCAAAGACACCTAAGAGATCCTAAATACAACTAAGAGGGATTAAATACAATCTGAGAGTGGATTTAAGGATACCTAACATGAATACAAATGTTAGCATTATAAGAGTTGATTTATGGACACCCTACTTGAAAATACCAATAAGTTGGTTTATAGTTTACCAATTCTATTTATGATTGGTAGTAGCCATAATATGAATAAGAGTATGTTTAAAGACAACCAACTCAAATACAACTAAGAGAGACAAATGTCAAGAGTGGGTGTATAGATACCAAACCCAAAGATAGTTGAGAGTATGTTTATGGGTGCCTAGCTTTATTATAGCTCCCTCAAATGTATCTAAGAGTAGGTTTATATATACCCATATTGAATATATTGGCATGACAAAGAGAGATAAATGAGTGGGTTTATAAAAACTCAATTGAATATAAATATGACCATAACTGAAAATGAAGATTACACAAATGAATGTTACAATCCTATGTTCAATGTCCCCTACAAGAGGGTTTGGAAAAAACACATTCATCATAAGATACATCCTCCTAAAAGGTGAATAGGAGACAAATTCCTTTATTATGGTCAATCAATAAAGAAGTGAAATAAGGTCTACAAAAAGTCTGCATGATTGTACATTTAACAAAACATTCATAGTTTGTCCTCAAATAACGTTTGAAAATGTTGCCATTACTAATCATCAATCCAACCCCAAGAAAACATAGTACTTAGCCTTGATCTAAGATTTTCCCTTTTCACCTCTTCTTTTATATCCTTAAAGAAGAGATCCCACCATTTCAAGATAATGTTTTATATGAAAAGGAATCCCTCTGGTTAGGATGGTTAGGGTGATGATATGGTAAATATTTTGATGGCAAAGAATTAGATTCCTAGCAAACATTTCTTCATTTGCATAATAAGTATTTTTTTGTAAAGGATAGTTGATCATCTTACTTTGACATATTTGTTTGTTAGGGATAATCAGTCATCTTTTTTATCTTACATGGATACAAAGTCCAAACGTTATATAATTTGGACTTTTTTTTTCGCAATCATCACTAAAGTTTGGCTATCGAAGAATTGTTGAAATTGCATATTTTTATTGCTAAAATTGTATTTTTGAATGCATAAATAGATCAAATTCCCTCCAAAAAACCCTATTTCACCTAGATTGTGCAATCTCAACAATTAATATATATGATTCCAACATTATTCTATTTTTTTAACTAACTTTTAAGTAAAAATGGTTGAAAAAAATATAACTAAAAAATTCCAAATCCAAATCAATCATAACATGTTTAGATACTCTGTATAAATCCCTCCTTTAAAATAATGTAACCCAAATATTGAACATATTTTTTTAAAAACAGTCTTGCATAACATTTTATAATATTTATTTTTTAAATCCCCGTTTGAAATAACGTAACCCAAATGTTGACTTATTTAAAAAAACACACTTACACTACCTTTTCATAATATTTGTTTTCCTCCACAATAGTTAAAAATTGTTCCAAATTCTTGAGGCGATCTTTCCACGTCTTCCTATAAATAACTATGTAATCGAAAGATACCAAGACAATATTTTGAGGACAATGTTTAAAAAGTTCACGCATGGCATGGCTAACTGGAGTCTGGAAGGTTGTTGGGGTGTCTGACAACACCTTAAATTCACGGTGGCCTTTGTTGGACCACCATGAATTTAAGGTGCTTGCATTTTGGGATGTTGAGAGTCGCACCATGGAGATCAAGGAAAAATACATGAATGCAACCATAGTTTTGGAGATAGTCATGAATGGACCAAAGGTCACCCTAATAGTTTGGGTCCACAAAATTGAATGGACCACTAATAGTTTGGGTCCACATAATTCATATTTGGGTCAACATAATTCATATAAGCCTATGTATATATATAAGGTTTTGATCTAGTTTGGTAGAGAGAGTAGAAATATTAAAGAATGTGATACATATTGTATAATAACATAAGGTTCATTTCGAATTCCATGTTGTATATGGATGAATGAAATGGTAATTTATAAATTTAGTTTGTTTTATGTGAGTTATTATGATGTATGGTATGTTGTATTTATGGATATAATTTTAGTTTGTGTTTTTGGAGTTATTATGATGTATGGTATGTTGTATTTAGGGATATGATAACATGTAGATATTTTAATTTCTAAATAGGTTAGTCCTAGCATTATTTTAAGTGATACCTTTATTTTCAAATGATTGTTGTTTAGTTTTATTTAAAAAAATAGTTGGGTCAATGCTGGATTAGAATTTTTTTTTATTGGTTAATACTTGTGAACCTTATTTTTTGAGTTTATATTAACAAATAGTTTCATTGTTGAGATAATAAGCTTATAAGTGGGTTATGGAGGACTGGTTCAATGACCACATTGATCTCTTTATAAGACATGAAGCTCCACAATTTTTCATTTCAATAGAAGGGTTTCATAATGACTTCATGTTTGAGTGTGCCTTCAAGATATTCTAGGCTAAGTTCTTAGTGATGCCATTTGAGTGGTCACATAGGTTGGAAGAACATTTAAGACACACTAGGTGGGAATGAAGGGATATTTGATGGACTACCCAAAACTTGGTTTCATAATTCATTATAGAGGTGGGATGATCAAACCTCTTTTGTTGTTGACTATTAAGTGAATCACACTATTGATGACTATATCATCATATTTGTAGTTGATATCCACACCTCTCAATCTTAGGAGGAAGAATAGATTAAAATTGGTCCCCTTTGAAGGAGATCCCCATTTGGATCAAAATATTGTTGGTGGAGGAGATCATGATGGAAGTCACTCCCCCTTATATGGACACCCCCATGCTTGGGGGTGCATAGGGCTAGATTAATGTTTGGTATGTGTTATATTCTTTGCATGTGTGTGTGTGGGTGCATCAAATTCAACAACTACGTTTGACAATCCCAACTGTGGGTGGTTTTTTCTATTTTAGCATATTTTTCTATTTTTAGTGGTTTTCTAAATTAATCCCAGATTAAGGGATTAGGGTTTTGGTAGCTACATAATACCTAAAATATTGTATATATTGTATGGTGAATAGTGAAATTAATACAATGAATAGTTGAAAGGTGCATCAAAAAGGAATCTTGGTTTTCTCCCGGTTAAGGGCTTCCAACATAAATCTCTGTGTACTATGTGTATGAGCCCTTGATTAATTTATGTTTTTCTTAAGAATATGTATGCATTGCTTTACTTTACAGGTTTAAAACTTACACGTGGCATTAGAGTTCATTTATGGCTTCAGGGGGATACCTTTGTTGCTAAGGGTTTGGCTCGGTCTTGATAGATCAAGTTTATCTTGGGTCTGTGATAAACCTAGGTTCATTGGGAGATTTTGTAGTCGTTATTCAAGTGTAGAAAGGGGAATGGTGAGCTCCTCTAGAATCAATATGGAGAATTTTAACGATAAAAACTTTGAGCTATGGAAGCTCAAGATGGAGGACCTTCTTATAGACAAAGAACAATGGATCGTTGTGGATCTTGGTACACAACCTACTTGTATGCAATCTATTGGCACACCATCTGTTGGTACGTAACCTACTAGTACACAAACTACTAGTACACAACCTACTAGTATGTCGAAGGAAGATTGGGAGAAGTTGGATAGAAGAGCAAGGAGTACTATTTGACTCTTCCTGGAAGATTCAGTGTTGTTGAATGTCTCGGGAGAATATACAACCAAGAAACTATGGGATAAGTTAGGGAATTTGTATCAATCAAAGTCCCTGGTAAACAAGTTGTTTCTTCGAAAGAAGTTGTATCATCTTAGGATGGAAGATGGATATTCTGTGATAGAACATCTAAATGCCTTTAATAATCTTGTAAGTCAATCGATATCTATTAATATTACAATTGCAGAAGAAGATAAGTGTATTAATTTGTTATGTTTTTTTCAAGACTCTTGAGATAATCTAGTTGTAGCAATTGGTAGTACCACTCAATCTACATTGAAGTATGATGATGTAGTTTCATCCTTGTTATCTAAAGAGATGAAGTGAAAAAGCATGGATGGTCAAAGAACAAATGATTTATTTGTAAGAGGTCGTACCCAAGACAAGAATCCTGGTAAGTCTTCGGGGGGGAGATCTAAATCTACAAGTAGATCTAAGTCTCCAGAAATTTTTTTGAGGAAATGATGGAAGTGTGGTAAAACAGGGCATTATAAGAAAGATTGCAAGTCTAAGAAGGTTGATAAACCAAAGGGATCTGATAATACCTCTTCCACAGAGGCGAAAACCTCCACTGAAGAAGGAGGTGGTATTTACCTGAAATCTACAAGTACATATGCAGACCTTGTTGGTAAAAATGTAACAGACAACGAACATGCAGTGTATACTTGTCATTGATGGCAAGTACAGTTATGGTTTTAGTGATGGCCTGAGTACAACAACAACGAATAGCAGCGCAACAATAATCGGGAGGAGAAGAGTCAGTGACCGTTGGATCTCATTCAAACTTCCCGAAAGAACGAGAGCCGTTAGATTTGGTGAAGGGTTGCCGACAACCTTCAGATTTGCAGAAGCTGCGAGGGAGATAAGCCTTGGGAGCAAGAATAGAAGTCCCGACACGAGGAGTTGTCATCGGGATATCAACCATCGGGAGATCGGAGTTCTCAAGGTCGTGAGAACCGGGACATTGAAAGTCTCGAAATCCCAACATAATCGGGACCGTCCATTTGGAAGGATGCGTGGCAGCGATCGGGCGCCACCGGGGGAAGCTCGACAGGAGGCTTCATCGGAGAATCGGGGATCGGGACTTTGAAATGCCAAAATCACTTGACAACAAGAACCCCGAAATGGCGATATGCGATTTCGCGATTTAATTGCAGCCGTTAAAGCAAGAATGAGATCTGGACCGTTGATCCTCTGCATGGAGTATCGGGGATCGAGATTTTGAAATGACAAAGTCACTTGACCTCAAGAACCCCGATTTCGCGATATGCGATGTCACGATGCAATCGCAGCCATTGAATCGAGAATGAATCTAGACCGTTGATTATGGCTCGTGTCGAAGTTTCGCAAATCGTAATATGGAGAGACATAAGGCTGTGGTCACAGCCCTTGGTCACATCACCGAGATATGGACAGATGTCAGAGGACAAGGAGGAGCTGAGCCTTGACACACGGTCAGGTGGAGAATGACACAGAAGGTGACACG
>SNQJ01S0014142.1:35149-57149 GCA_010110895.2 Picea sitchensis
TACATGCCCACATGTCAAAGCTAGAAATAGTGTTTTGAATTTTGCTTTCTTAGCTCAGAAAACTAGGGGAGTTAAAAAGTTTGTAACGGGCCCACACATGCCCACATGCTCAATCTAGGACTAGTTTCAAGCTTTCTTAGATTAACTCACACATAGGGAGATAAAAGGATAGTAATGGACCACAATGTCCACATGCTAGTTCCTAGGGCTTTTAAAAATTCCGCATGGTTGTACCAATGCCATCTAGTTGATTTAGGTTAACAAAATCTTGTAAAGGACCAAGCGATGTCCACATGTTGCAAGGATACATCTAAACAACTAAAATTTGATACACTTTGCACTCACACACAAAAGCCACTTGTGCACTCACATAGCCTAATCTCGAAAACGTGGCGGTTTAAGTAGGTTTCCTTCAAAAAGATTCTGAAAAAAACACCCCATCTTTTCTTGGTTGGACTATCCACTCCCACTTTAATCAAACGAGGTTGGTTTTCACCCCCAACCTCACAAAACACTTCATTTAAAACCTTTTTAACAACTCACTAAGTTGTCCTCCACAGGAGGTGCCAAAAGAAGATTTTAGTCTAGGTAGGATTTCGGGGGTAGGTATCCAAATAACCCCCCGTCATCTGGTTCTCACAAATTCACAGGAGGTGCCAAAGAAGATTTTTAGTCTAGGTAGGGTTTCGTGGTAGGTATCCAAATAACCCCCATCATCCGTTCACAATTTCAAACATAGAAGTTGACAAATAGGAGCTTTTAAATCCTCCAAGTCCTGCGTTCCAATCACCATAATAAGCAAGCGTGGAGATACCCAAGGAAGAGTCTAAGGTCGAGGGTCCCAGCTTGTTCTCAGGCGTCCCCCTTTGGAGGCACCCACTTCTTGAAGGGATCCACCTGCGGATCCATTTCAGGGCCTAAAAATCTAAATGTCACGGGCTGACCTGGAGGTACCTAGGTGACCCACCTCCAGGACATCTACCTGTGTGGAAATTGTGGTTGCAATCACACCTTGATTGGATTTCAGGTGGTTATCAGAGGTATCGCCAGCTTTTTCTGGATATTGCACCCTCTACCCCCTCATTATAACCAGTTTATTTATCTTCACTAGTATCTCTCCTGACTGCACCCCACCGTTGAGAACCATTGAAGATCCGTTTTTGAGAGGAAGGACGTTTTGTCTTTTAGGACACGAGCATTGCTTTCTTTTTGATTCCCCCATCGTGGACAAAACCCTCTTACCCATATATATGTCAGTTTCTTATGTATGATGCATGACTTGACATAATTTGACTTTGGTATGTATATTTTGTAGACACTTTGCAAGGACTCTAGATTCTATATTTCTCTCAACACTTGTTGCACACATTTCACACAATTAGCTCCAAGATCATCGGGGACCCACAGAACCCCCATCAATCTAGACGCTTGCATAATCTCCATCATATTCTAGGAGGAGTCCCTAATATCCCCAACTCACCGAATCAACCATCTCACACACCTGTGAGTGCCACCATCTTAGGATCAACTCTGCTTGGTTCTACGCTACTTGGGTCCACTTCCCAAGCACACACATCCTCTAGTTTCTACACGCAAGCTTTAGGCCCACTTCCTCTCAAAGAGGGAGCACCAACCCACCTAGTCCCTGCTATCAAGGATCAGGTTCTCAACACACCCTGGCTGGAACTAACATTCCTGGTCTCACCTCACGTGATGCCATACTTGGTATCTCTCAACATCCCTATCTCACCAAGCTCACTAATGATCCTATATTGTATGATGCCACATGGCCTACAATGCCAAACAAACTCCCCCGTGACATACCAAAGTTTGAAGGAAAGGCGTGGGACCCACCCCGCCAATCAAGTCATGACCTTCCACCTATGGTGTTCCTCCAACAACATCATGGAATATTCCATCAGACTAAGATTATTTCAACACACACTCACTGCCCATCCGCTAAATGGTATAAGTTGAAGAAAAGTTCTGTCCCCAGACTTTTGAGTCATTAGCTAAAGCCTTCTTGACATTTTCCAATTACCAATACGACAAGATAATGGTCTCGAACTACCGTCCAATTTCAAATGTACCCCTACCACCCACATTGTCAATTTCACATTCATGAGTGGCTTAGGCTTAATTTAGTTTGTGTAAAGCGTAAACCACCAAGCAACAGTTGTCTTGATCGGTTTCTTAGGTCCCTGTCGCCTCTCCTTGGAAAAGATGTCGCCTCCACCCTCCCTCAATCTGAAGAAGAATCCACGCTAGCGTCCAGTTAATGACCCTCATTTACGCACACACCGATACTTGCATACAAGACTCCCCATCTCCCAAAACTCATGTCATTTGGCCAAGACAAAACCGGGATGTCTCATTCAACAGACTCATCTCATCGGTACTACCATGCATCATAGTCCACAACCCCAAACACCACCAATGTAATGGACCCCCTCAATACCCACCAAAGATATGGGGGCACCTCTTATTATCCCCACCTCTACTCAAATGTACTGTATTCTAATAAGTACACCTCCACCCACATGAGTGGACCACCACCTGGCCTCCTCCCATACATCCGCCGCTTCCAAACACAAGTGGTCCCTCCACATCACCCTATAGTGCTAGCGAAAGCTGCCACTTCCTATAAAATCTTATGGAGTCAGCAGACCACCATATAAAAATCCATATTTCCCATTTCCTGGACCTCACAACTTATGGTCTCCACATCCCAATGTAGGTGTAAACTTTGTTCTCAACCTTCTCACAGCCAAATACATCGCATTTTGAATACCAACATGCCTAACCTTAACGAACCCTTCAACAATAACAACAGTTGAAGGAATGTAACAATGTGGTAACCCAATCAGGTGTGGGAATCATCCCCTTTACGAATGTTTCATCAGTAACCCGAACTAACTAAAACCCTGGGTATTAATAAATAAACGCTTGGCATAACACCTGCTAAAACTATACACCTTGTGCTCCTTTTAGAGCTCCATGGTCATTACACTTCACCATTGTCCATTTATCACCGATTAAAAGATTGAAAGACTCGAGTATTCTCCTTCCTCACAAGAACCCGGGCTCTCAATAAAGTAATAAATATGCAGAATAACCTCCCAAGTAGTATTAAAATCCCATTCCACATCATATTATCAATACCTAAATAGGATGCAATAACACTCCACCCCAAATGGGATGATTACAACCTAACAATCCAAATAGAACGAATAATTCTTCCTCACCATTGAGGAAGAAATTCTTTTTCAAACTCATAATCGCTTTTCGGTGATGCCCAAATGAAGTTTCCACCTCTACATATGCTGTAAGAACCACACCACCGAATCTCACAGGATCCTCTTCACGGGAACTCACACTATTACGATCCTCGCATCCCCACGTGAGGAATGTTCACAACCCTGCGCTATACTATAACCATACTAGTAGATGACTTACACAATCCTCGGTCACATGTCGGCTTTGGAAGTCCTCCAAACTTCCCAACACAACGGAAATCATTACTTCCTAAGAATGGGGGCCGATCCCTGTAGATACTGACTTATCACTTTCTCGACTCATAACTCCAACCACGCCTCCGCAGCTAGCCGCCATTCGCATCCCCAGTCAAAATACGTAACATCACAGTCCATCGATGCAATATCGATGAAGGGGCATCCACCCTCTATTATGTCAAAACCATATGGCGTAAACTTGGTTCCCGATAACTCTTACCTTCAGCCATCACATTATGAAGCTTATCACCTGCTAAGATCAGTCTCGAAGGAATTTCCATCGTCCCCATAACTTTGGTAAAACCGTCTCATTGATAATGGGGTTATAGAGGCCCCACTAGAATACAATATCTTACTTCGCCGTACCTACATGTATGCCATGAAAGAAGTAGCATCATCCATCTTTAGACAATCATGTTCCTCACAATCCAAAAGATTGTGACCATCTAATTGCCACACATTAACAAACCCTCAAATGAAGCCCCGATAATGTTCTTCCACTCATTCATACAAAACCAAGACGTATATCCATTTATCTAGATGGGGCTCGGAATGTTCAAAGACCCATCCCTGTTAGGGACATACCACGGAGCACCACCACTCCTTCATCCTGCTAATCAAGTATGTTTCATATCATCTGACAGAAATCACATAGAGGATACTCTTCCTCTCAGGAGGCTTCAGTTATTCCTGGCGTCTCAACAGTCGTAGCACCTCTCTCACAGGAGCCTTCTGCGCCCTCGTCGACCCCTTCGGTTCATGAATCAACACCCCCTCAGGGGTTTAGTCCCATTTGGGAGACAGTTCTTTGACCCCTCACTCAAATTCCCCTTCTTCTACCCACCCCTCGAGTAGAAGCTTTCATGTAGCTCAAGAATAACTCACACTTCTAAATATGGTGTTAGCTATCCCACTGTGGTATTTACATCCACCCGAGATGGTCCCTCTACCACGTGTAGGACTTCCCATGACCATCTCTCGCTCTGTATTAACCTAGTAACCCCATTGTTCCCATACTTCCCACCCCACCTCACTTCCTATCCTTCCCACCCCCCACTACAACCCAGCGGAGAGCGGGCTAGCGAGCTCCACACCTCCACGCCCTACACGCATCCCACCACGTTGCGCGTTGTGCGATAAAGAGAGACACCAAACCAACAATTTCCCATCACTACCGGAAAGCTACTTAATTTGATTCCCCTCAACCCAACCCCCACATCACTCACTACTATTGCTACCCTTCAACCTCTTCCAGTAGTAAAGAGTTGAAGACCAAAGGCGCATGTGCCATTTGTTCGGCCACATGGCCATTACACCCAATATTGTCCACACGCCTCGCTTCCTAAGCAGTATTAGACATAGTCACTCCGGCGACTTTCGTGAACAACCCACGCCTTTCTAATTTTATTATCCACAACACTGCCACCGGACATTCAATTATGTCACTACTTTCCGCCAATGAACGTGATGAGATGCCTATGTTTCTAGCGTATTCTGACTCATCTTATATCGCGTCCTATACTTCAATGCACGGCGACGCTCGATGGTCTACTTCTGGGCTTCAACCCGGGCACTGGTAATTGACCTTACTTCATCATCCGCGGATCTTCACATCATGTCTCCCGAACCCCAGGCACTACCAACACCTCCATGGTTCTTCGATGACCTATATGAGGATTTCTACCTTCCGGGAACTCACCGAATCCTCTCCAGTTTCATTCCTCCACGGAGACTTGCTATCCCAATCAAATTACGTTCTCCCTCAGTACTTCAATATGGTTTATGTCGAGTGAACCTTCTTCCAAAATTACCCCCTCTGATCCTTCAGTAGGTAGCACCCACACTAGAACTGAGATCACTCCACTTGATCCATTATATTCTCGTCGCTTCCAATGCGACGAAGAAATACCGGAAGAACTACAATGCCTTAATTTCCCTTGGACGCGCTACATCATCGTGCACTTTTCCTTCCGCAGGAACCCCCCATGACTCCTAGCCACAATCCCATTTTCATGGTCAAAACCAAAGACTTTATCCAATCAGGAACGGTCGATTGGTTCCACAACCGCATCCTCGACGCCAAGCACTTCAAGTAGTTGGTTCGTCTTTCGCGGTATCGGCAGCTCGGACTATGTTCACTTAATAATTTAGGTGCTGCTGACTGCATAAAATACTCAAACAAATAACAAACAAATCTATAATTAGTGTCTATGTTATCAAAATATGTGTACTCAATATCAATAACATACTATAAAACCACAAAAAAGAAATAAATCACATACCTCTATCATCAAAGTTTCCGTAGGTGCACATGTCGTGGTCATCCTAAATTCACTCTCAAAGATAATGGAAACCGGAGAATGATTCGCGCATGTCAGCCGCCATAATATTCGCCAGCTACCGCCCGCGAAGTAATGGCCCCTCGCCACACCGGCGAAGCTAAAAATTCACCACGCCTCGACGCTGGTGGCTTACCGGCACCTCCAACACTACTCCCAGCAATGCCCAAGCATCTCTCTGTGAAAAAAGGCCACCGTGATCTGCCAAATGCAAACTCTCCCACGTAATCCCAATAACGGCCCAACTGAGTAATCATCTCAGGAATGGAGAGCCACCCCCTGTGCAACCGCTTCACGCCCACCTCACCACTTTCTCCATCGCGACAACTCCCTAATTCACTCATCCGGTGGAGGCTGTGGGATCCATAGATCCGCATCTGGTCATCGACATGCACCCACCGATGTGCTAATACATCAAGCGCGACACGCGCGACGGCAGCTGGCCATAAATGAGCTCCCCGGAAGTGTAATCGTCGAAGCGAACCCGCCGCGCAGATCATCAAGGCCGCTGACGGCTGCTCGGTGGGAGCCTAAAGAGGAAATAGATATCCTCCTCCCAGAACTCGAACCTTCTCACAAAGCAATCAATGTCAGCTGAGGGCTCCACATTCCCATCGTATTGCCGCAGGAGTACCGGGGTCTCGCAATGTTGGCACTCTCAAAATCCTGCTGTTCTAATTTCACCGCTAAAGTCGTCATGATCAGCGGCCCGCCCGGCCACTCTCCGTGAAGGTCGCTCCTGGGCCCCGCCATGCTAATTCTCACTCTTAATTCATAATCACTGCTCGCTGCCTGTACACAAACAAAGAGACCTATGTTAGCTTAGGTACTCATCCCAAACACATCCCAGCCAGCTCATTTTTTCACCTTTAAACCTTGTTCTCAAAGGCGCTGGTTTCACCACCCACAAGTGCTGCTTCATGCGTCATTACACAGCGCATCAAAGCTGCTCAGCTTTTTCCTGAGTATGCGCTTAGCGCGATCGCCTCAGAGCCAGTAGACGCACGCCAGTGTGCCTTTTTCCTCATTGAAGCCACGCCACCGATAACCTTTATATACAGCATACAGAAACCAAGGAGGCATATTGCTTTCATTGAGTTTCCAGTACCACAAGATGTGGGCTCCACCTTCACAAACCCTAAAATCACTTCCACTGCACCTACCCTACTCCAAAAATTGACAATTCTTACAACTAGTGACGCGCCAGACGACTAACTCAGAACCGCACGTCAGAACCTGTGTCTCGCGGATCTCCAATCAAGAATTCTCCTCTCAATTCGCCTGGATCAGAAGTGCCATAGTACAAATGAGGGTGGCAATGTGGGCCTACAAATTATATGTGGTTTTGCCAAACTTTTCACTCATCATTCGAGCTCCACGACGCCCATTTGTCGTGTGTAAACCGCTCTTCACCACTCTGGGTCGATCCCGGCCACCTGCTATCATGACTATCCTTAGCTAATTTCTATCCTCAACTCGGCACGAGATTATCACACGGCCAGTACGACCCGCATTATCACATTTATCTAATACATGTTCATATTTGTTGTCCTTCGTGTATTGTTCACTTGTATTGGTTGTTCTCGTGTGTGTACTTATCAATATTTCCAAGTCACCCTTCGTATATATATTCAAGACCGGTGCATGTAGTTCTCCCATTGTCTTTGCATTTACATTCCAACAATAATTCTCTTCCGATAAGTTGGCCTTAGGATGCCCATTCGCCTCGGGACAAGTATTTCACTCCATTTGCATTTAAGGGTACCGTCACCGTAGTATTTCCTCACTCTGGCGAGTCGCCCCTATTCATAGCCGCCCCTATTTGCACTTTACGACACTCATGTTGTTCTTCCCTTTTAGGCCTGGGAGTCTTTATTCTGTTATCATGATGACACTCAACCATACTCCTTCTCATTTTTGCCGGCTTTCCCACATGGACTCCCAAAAACATCGCTTTATGGTTATGCTCTTTTTACCTGCACCTCCGCAAGATCATGAACCCTCCATTTCATCCACCATCACTTGCCCATCTGCACAACCTCTCTCCATTTCACTCACCCATACGAACTTGCCAATGTAGCTCCCACCCCTTCATCGCCAGCTTCACCCATTATCATGCCCCCGGGCATTCATTAACCAATCAAGAATCTTTCAGATTTTGTACATTTTCCAATATTTGGTATTCATTGGATTATTGTACAAACACCTTATGTCCCACCATGTACAAATATTTCCCTTTTCGTCACCGGGTTAATGCACCTTTTCCTCACACAACCCATGTCACCCTTTGGTTGGAGTATATCACTTTCATTCAATTCTCACGTAAGACGTTTCATATTCACCTGTGTCACTTTTTACCATTTATCCTTCCGGGAATTACACCCACCTCTGTCCCACTGAACAATCCTACCCTGGGCTCATCGCCCTCGACACTTGACTTGTTAGAATCTACAGGCCACTGCTTTTCATTCATCCTCCAACCAAGGGCAGCCTTGAGTCTCACTGCATATTGAATTCGTTCATGTTACCTATCAGTTATTGATTTTATCTAGTGGATTTCATGAAGCACTTTTTCTTCTTGGAGTCGCGTTTCCCTTTGTCGACATCAACACACTTTTCTCAGTATGCATGCATCTTGGTCCTCATTCCCATTCGATGAGCTTATCTTCAGACGGCATCGTGGGAAACACCATAACCCCCGATTACAGACTTCATAACGCTCGACGCCAACACTTTCATGTTAAGCAAGGTCTTACTTCATAATTATTGTGCCATCATCATTTACAAGACCTTCCGAACTTGTAGGGGCCACCAATGCCTCAATATCATTGTCGTTGTTTACTTCCATGACTACTACCACTAGTTCAGAGTATGTTCCTTTGCGTAATTGTCTTCCGGCTTTATCATTACACCGAGGGCCGCAGCCGCCTACACATCAACAATTCCTACATTTTCTCTTCAGACTTACATTACACGAGCATGGAGCATGCCCCGACTTCACAGGCCATTTGTATATCGGCTCACACTGTGGAAGGCCTGACCCATGTGTTCCTTTCTTCCAACGGATTGCTCTATACGGCCTCACTCTTTGTTTCCTTACATCACCACTCTCAAGCCAGTTAGAAACATTGATGAATCTCGCCATATGCTTTGCTCCTAACCTCATCCATCATGGGGCATATTTTATCATTGAAATTTTGTCCGCGCAGGGCGACAAGAATCTGCATCGTCAGCACAGGAAAATAGTCGTTCATGGCACAAGGAGTAACTCCACAACACAACAAAAGGGCCAAACTACAAAGTTACAAAATTCAAAAGCGCATCGCGCCTATGGAAAACAAGATAGTACGCTATACTCACACTCCATGCATATGCGCTACTGCAGTGGGTGTAAAACCTCAAGGCCAAACGGCACAAGTGTATTTATGAATGGTCGGCCTCCCCCAAATCCATCAATGGATCGGCTCCTGTCAATTCTGACATCAACCGGAAGCTCAATCATGGAGGGAGGTCGGTCAGCATTCCTAAATGTGCTCTAAAGGGCCTCTTTTCACATTCAAAATGGGTTGCACAATAGCTCAAAGCTTGGCTATAAAAAGCCATGAATGACCATCATTTCTTCAAGGAATTCTTTGTATTGTTATGCTGTTGAGATTACTAGAGACTCATTCTTTGGTAATTGACATAATCAACACCATTTCATAAGATTTCCACCTCTCACTAGAGTGGAGAAGCTTAGGAGTTCTTACATTCACATTTTCACCTTCATCATAAGGAGAGCAATCAGTTGAGGGCCTCAAGAGCCTTCCATTGGAGAGGGAAGGGACCCAAGTCCTCTTTCTCCATTGTGTATCTTTGTATTTCATCAATCAGATCAAGCTATATATTGGTGATATTGGTCCATTTTCTTTTGTTTTTCATTTTTGTCATTATGCTCATGTTTTCTTTTAGTTTTTGTTTAAATTCTTGTTAATAGCTCTATTGTTTTCTTTCTAACCTCTTTACATACAGCTGTCATGACTAGCAGAGCCCAACTAGGCATGTAAGCACTCACTTTTTGCTCACACATCGACAAAAAGAGTGCAAACACTTAGCATTTAGTGTTGGATGTTAAAACAAGTATTTCAGACCACTATGGTTTGTCCTTAATTCAATTTTTTTCCGATAAGGTAATGCATCCACATTATTAAAGAATGTACTATGGATGCCAACTCTAAGTCATGTGTGGCATAATTTATTTCATGCTCCTTAAATTTTCTGGACTCATAGCAAATTACATGTCCATTTTTCATACGGAATCCATCAAGCCCTTCCTTTCATGCATCCGTGCACACAACAAAATCCTCATCTGGATATGCAACTTTTAAAATAGGTGCACTAGTTAATAAATCCTTTAAGAACTGAAAATTATGTTCGCACTTGTCACTCCATTCAAACTTTACTCCTTTCTTTTGAAAAGAGGTTATTGGGTGTGCAATCTTGGAGAATCCCACAATGAATCTCTTGTAGTAACCATCTAGACCCATAAATGATCTAACCTCCAAAATGTTTGCTGGTGATGGAAAACTCTTGATTGCTTCAACCTTTTCTGGATCCAATGTTATGCCATCTTTTGAAACAATGTGACCCAAATAATGGATCTTCTTTTGATAAAAAGTGCATTTACTCAATTTGGCATACAATTGGTGCTCTCTCAACACTTGTAGCACCATCCTCAAATGTTATTCATGCTCCTCCTATGTCTTGGAATAGATAAGAATATCATCCAAGAATACAATGACAAACTTGTTTAGGAAATATCTGAACACCCTTTTCATCAAACACATAAATGTAGCCAATGAATTTGTCAACCCAAAAGGCACCACCACAAATTGAGAGTGTCCATACCTTGTCCCAAAGGTTGTTTTGCTAGTGTCTTGTTTTTTTATTCTTACTTGATGATATCATGACCTCAAGTGAATCTTGGAGAATATTTTTGATCATTTCAACTGATCAAAAAGATAATCAGTCATTGGCAAAGGATTGATGTAACCTTGTTCAACTACCCAAATTCAATACAAAACCTCAATGTTCCATCATTTTTATTGACAAAAAAAACCGAGGCACCCCAAGGAAAAACATTTGGGTGCATGCACCCTTTCTTTAACAACTCTTCTAGCAACATTTGAAACTCTTTTAGTTTTGGCATGCTCATTCTATAGAGAGTCTTAGATATTGGGGAAGCTCTAGGAATTAAGTCAATAGAGAAATCTATATCCCTCTTTGGTGGCAATCTTGGAAAGTCCTCAAACACATCTTCAGACTCCTTTAAGACTAGATAATTTTCAAAAATTGGCTCTTTATCCTTCATTGGCTCTTCCATATGGGATGCATATATTTGGCACCCTTTTATAAAACTTATTTTCAGCTGCAATGCTGAAATCTCTCGGATAGATATAGGTCTTGGAATAACTTGCAATGTCTTGGAGTTCCCTTCCTCATCAAGACATGTGAAATTTTTTTTATAACAATCTAAAAAAACATGATGTTTTTATAGCTAATCCATACCAATCAAGCAGTCATAAGACCCAAGAAATATGATGTTCAAACCTAGGTTTTACATTCATGTTTATAGGGCATTCTTTAACAAGCTCATTAATTCTTCTCTTGATTCTAGTAGCTAGTTGAACTAACCAAGAGTTTTCATTCTTATGTTTCTTCAATTTGAATATTTCAATTAGCTTTGGATTTATATAGCTATGACTAGCTCCATAATCAATTAAAATAAATATGGGATGATTATCAATCTTACCTTCCACTTCAATCATGTGGGATTGATACTCTTCTTGTCTATTGTTCAAGGCTACATAGATCCTTGGCATGCTTTTTCCCACGTCCTCTAGTGTCTCCTCTTTATTTATGTTATGCATAATATTCATCTTATATCCTTAGTGAGGATAATATTTATACATGTGATCTCCTTCACATCTCCAACACTTTATGGGTTGTTTTCTTGGCCTCTTTCCCAAGGACTCTATCATTTAATGATCGCCTTAAGATGGCTTCCCTTGCTGATATGCATGAGATCTATTCCTTATGAAAGATGGATTGAATCCTTTATTTCTTTGATCCATATTCCCTTTCTTCTTGTCATCCCAAGCCTTTTGGAAAGATAACCTTCCTCTATTCTGCTCATACAAATACTTATCCTTCCTTATGGATTCCTCTAAATTATTGGGCTCATAAAACCAAATTTTATCCTTGTAGAAGGATGGAAATACACTCAGGAACCTCTGAATTTTGACCTTCTCATATCTAATGAAGCTCACGTACCTGAGAAGTTCCAGGAAAAATTTATCGTATTCATCCATAGTCATGTTCCCAAGTTTGAGTTCAAACAACTCTTGTATCTTATTGTCATAATATTTCTATAACAAGTACAATTGCTAAAAAAAAATCTTGAATTGCTTCCAAGAAATTCTTTTCTCATCAAGGTGCTTGAATTTCTTCAGTCTGTCCCACCACATAGATGTCTTTCATTGAAGGTGTTAGATTGCAATTTTGGGTTCTGCATTCAATGGGTAATCATGTAACTAGAAATATGTCCTCATTTGCAACAACCATACTTCTACATATTATCCTTTCTTGTTTTATCCATCAAATTATGGTGGCTTAATTATGTTCAGTTCCCCCTGCAATGTATCTAACCTATGTCTTCTTCTCTTATGTCTAACCAGAGACATACTTGGGTTGTTTTCTAACTTTGAATGTGCATATTCTCTTATGTTCGAGTGTCTTGGGGAATGATGATTATGATGCCTACTAGCACTCCTTGACCACTAGATCCTCCATGATCATCCCTCCTATAATGAGATCTAGATACTTCCACTTTCCTTGCACTAGCTTCCTGCTTTGTGCTCGAATATTTGTTGACTTGCTTCTGCAGCATATTCATGATTTTTAGTATATCCTCTTGAACTTCTGTGATCCTTTCATTATCAACTCGATAACTATTCACTTCTCTTTGTAGTCTTCTCATAGTTACAGGCTCCCACCTGTCTATTTTTCCATTAGACGCAGTCTCAACATTACCCATGCTGACATGCAAACCTATAATTTCTTCTTCATGGCTATAAGACCCTTGATAATCCTCCATATATTTGTTTGTCATGTAGGAACTAAAGTCTGTTTTTTTGTGTCTCTAATTCTACAATAATGTGCATGCAATAATTGATATTAGAATTAAGCATATTGCAAAATATTTATTAGTTAGATTATAGGTTATTCTTCACATCAATTTATGAAGAAAACAATGCACCAAATCAAAATATAATTCCCTAAATAAATTATCCTCTGGAAAATATCTCCAATGGATGTATCCATGCTTCATTCTAAGTTTTGAGTGAAAAGTTACAACATTTACAAGTTGCAATTTCCACTCTTTTACTACTTCAAATATATCTTTTATTACTTTCTGAGAAATTTTAGTGTCCAATTCAAAATTTTGGGTGGAAATATGTCTTATCCTCCTCAATACCTTTCTAGTGACTATTTGTTTGTTCAAATCTGAGCTCCGACCTGAAAGTTATGGTCTGAAGAAGTTTTGACTGTTTTTCTCAATTTATCCATGTATGCCACATGTGCCTTCTTTCTCTTCCTGCACATTTTCAGGTACCCATTACCCAAATTTGGCTCCATGGATTTCTTTTGTGGTTCAAAAAATTTCCATAGATTTCTCTTATGCACCCAACGAACTTCTAAGCAAGGAGTTATTCCATCTTGAAGTAAATTGGTGCTGAATTTTTACCTTAATTGTTTCAGTTCTAACTTTCTCATATGAGGTTCATTTTGCACCCGGAATAACTCATTGGATATCTCTCTCTGATGTCTTTTATTTAAGTTGTAGAGACCAGTGTACCTTGGTACACTAAGTACTCCTGGGTTTTTATTTCCTAAAAACGTCATTTAGGGCCTCAAAATCGCCCTGCAAGTTAATGACATTCAAAAACCCAAAAAATTCATAGAAATTTGACTGTTTTTAGTGTTTTAACAGGTCTTTAATTTGATCCATCGATCTCAAATCAAAATAAATCTAGACCATTGATCCACTCTCCATTAGTGATCAATGATCAAAGTTTTCTTATTGTAAACCAAAATTTCCCACCGATCTCCTCGACGCCCGATCATCGGCCATTGACCATCGACCATTTCTCTTTACAAACCAAAATTGCTCGTGATTCTCCCCGACGTCCATTCATCAACCATCGACCATCGAAGGTTTCTATTGGAAAACCAAAACTTCTCATGACTCTCCTCGATGCATGATGATCGACCATCGACCATTAGAGGTTTCTCTTGGCAAACCAAAACTTCTTTCGAATCTCCCTGACGCCTGATCATCGACCATCGACCATCTCTTTGTTGGTGTCGAAACTATTTTTTCGTGGCATGAAACATAGATGATGACATGGTAGGACACCTCATCTTGAGGCATCAACTTGGATGACATGGCATGACATGAATGCTGACATCATCATCCTCTTTTCCTTCATTGACGATCATCCACTTCTCTTGGAATACTTAAAACACTCCGCTAAATTTGTCGATGCCCAATCATCAACCATCGACGATTGGATTTTTCTCTCAAACAAATGAAAAATATCTTCAAATTCCATGAATCCTCGATCATCATCCATTGATGATTGATGATCCCCTTTTGTCGCATGAAACCTTCACCAATTTATGATGATCCCCACCATTTCTCATCGACGAATTTTGTTGGCAAACTTTAACACTTAGAAATTTTGGCCAAATTCCCTGACGAATTTGTATCATCGATCTCCCACTTAAAATGATCTCATCCGTTGATCTACCAAAATCCATCCAAATGTACTTACACCTGACTATCGACCATCGACCTTTGGAGGTTTATTTTGGACATGTGATACTTTTGCCAAAATCTGTCGATCCCTGACCATCGACTGTTGGCGATCGAAGAATTATTTTGGACAAACCCAACTCTTCATCAAACTTGTCAATTCAACCATCAGTTGTCAACGAATGCCGCTGGAAAACGTCAACACTTATAATTTTTTAATCAAAATCCAGGTGAATCCAGGTCATTGATTTCTCACTCAAGATGATATCGGTCATCGATTCTACTCCAACCTTCCAACCACCGAAAATAATCTCATTCATTGATCTACTTAACCTTTCAAACAAATGAAACCTTACAAATTCTTTAAATTTATTAAAGTGAATATGGGTTGTTGATCTTGAGGTCAAATACGATCTCGACCGTCGATTCACTAAACTCTGTAAAACACTACAATGACCATTAAAACATGAAATTTGATCATTCATTATCAAATTCAACTCTATGACTTTGTAGCTTGGCTTCATTGAACCTCTTAAATAGTTTTGAGTCATTTATATCTCATATTTTTCTCATGAATTTGGGGATTTCTCTCTGGTTATCACCATTTTCCCCCAAATTCGTCATAGATTGAAATTTGTGACAATGAATTTGCCCAATTTCGCACTGGTTCTTCACCCATACAGGTCTAGTGTTGAACCAGAAGTTGTGATACCACTATATAATGTGACCCAACTGGGGGCTATGTACATTATAGAATACATCAAAATTGTCATGTAACCATCTCCCTCTATCACCACTTTTAAGGAAGGGTACGATTTTTGTCTTTTTCCACAGACCTGATCCTTTGGTGTTTTGTATTCATTTCCATTCGAATTTACCCTCGTTGTGCGGGTTGAATACCATGCACAACACCCTTTTCATGTTTCAATCGAGCCCTTTAGAAATAATTTCCTTGACAATATAAAGCCATCAATTCTCCCTTTGAATGATTGACCCAACTATCCCTTTCAAAATTTCCCCTTGATATAAAGGAAATATGCCATTGGGAAATTTCTAAGGATCACTCTTTCAACACTTTCAAAAGATTTGTCAAATGTAAGGAAATAGGTCATCGAGCCATTTTAAAATATTGTTCGTCAAGGGTTTTTGAAAGATCCACCGAATGTGAGGAAATAGGACATCGACTCATTATGAAATATTTCCCATTGAGCACTTTCAAAAGATTCATACAATGTGAGGAAATGGGCCATCAAACCATTTTGAAAGATCACCCATTAGGCATTTTCTAAAGGTCTACCCAATGCAAGGAAATAGGCCTAATCAAGTAATTTCAAAATATTGTCTATTAGGTGATTTAGAAATATCCTCATGATGCTAGGAAATAGACCATCAAGACATTTTGAAAGATCACCCATTATATGCTTTCAAAATATCTTCTTAATTCAAGGGAATAGGCCATCTAGCCATTTTGAAAGATTTCCCATTAGACACGTTTGAAAACTTGGCCCTATTCACTGGATCTATTTTGAAGATGTGATCATGCCACTTTTAAAGATAGAATAAGGCCATCAAGCCTACTTCATTAAGTTCTATCAACGAATTTCAAAGTATCACCCAATTGCATTAATAAGGAAACCACCCCTAACAAACAAATTATGTTGGCCTTATTCAAAGTGAGTACTTAGAATTTCAACATAAAGGGGCTTATAGTGATTATTTGAAGAACACTTTAAATAGGAACAAAAGGACCCCAAAGTTGGTGAAACGACTTAGAACAATATTCAAAATTAGAAAGTTTGAAGGCCTATTCAAAAGGCCCTGCTCCATATTGGAATTTGACATGAAATCATGCCAATATGCATAAATGATTCGAACTAGACATATCCATCACCATCCAACTTTGAATGTGTAACTTATATATTGAACAAATAAACTATAAGGAAATTTCAAATTAAAAAAAAAAACATGCAGTGAAACCATGCAACTTCATACATTCATGAATCCATTTTTAATATTCGTACATAAACAAGATACAATATTAATCAACATAATTATATAATAATTCATAATAGAGATGGAATGGTTATCTTTGAAACAAATTTTTCTAAGGAAACTAGTCAATGGTGAGAAAGTTTCCACCCAATTGTAGTAATCCACTATAGATAATACCCCCAAGCCAGACTATGAGGCCACCGAGGTGAAGGAAATAGCTTAAGGACTCTTAGATTTTAACCCATCCAATTGCTTTCAATCTTGGCCAAGTTGTACACTGTAAATCACTCTAGTTAACCATCCATCCAACCTAGCCATGGCACTCACTTCCACCGCCCCACACAACACAAGGAATATATTTCCCTTCTCTACTAAACAATCCCTCATGAATCTTCTTTTCTTCGGTGCTCTTTAGTATGTGCAAAAGGAGTCTAATTTGTTGTTGGTCTTTATGAAAACCCAACAAAGTTTAATGTTGGCTCCTAAGCACTCAATAAGCTATAATCTATAGAGAAAGGGATGGTTTCCTATCAATGCAACCTCTATGCTCCTTTATAACCTCCAATCCCTCTTCCTAAGTCCATATTATTCTCTTTCATATCTCTACTTGATCATCTACATGTTTGAATCCAGATCTCTAGCATTAAAAAATAACTCTAGAACCTCAAAGGTGTGCAAGTATGGAGAAAGGTTCAAATGAGAATGGTTGAGAGTGCACCATGGAAATAATGAGATGAAAGGAATGGAGTGAATGAACTCAAATGAATGGAGTGAATGAACCAATAGTAATATTCCATTCAAATTTTCATGAAGACAGTGCATGAGAAAAAATAATGGTTTGGATTTCCATGAGGTTTGAATCCCTATGGGGATGGGGTCTCTTACACCCCCCAAGTGTTGTACATAAATCCCACATCTTCATAACTATGGAAGTTGGACTTCCCCACCAACCACCACTTGCATTTAATGACTAGTAGTTGGTGTTCTTTAATAAGGCACATGGTGAAAGTGAATGAAATTTAGGAAACTTGGGCAACTTAGCATTATTTTATAACCCTAAACTCATTTTCCTATTCCCCTTTAGTGGACTCATAGTCCCTCTTATGCTCTCAACAACCAACCTTGGGCCTTTATATTAGTTTTCAAAATATTATTTATATATCTTGAGTATACCATGGAAACCCCACCTTATGGTATTTAGAAAACATAATTATTGAAAACACATGCCTAGTAATTCATTAATCGAGTCCCAGCCTTAAGTATTGTGCCAATAATTCATACAAGATATTTACATCAGTTAAAAATTAGGCCATTTATCTAAGCTCACATTAGCTCAAATCTCATCATTATATCCATTTATTTACAATTCATTTCAAACTATCCAAAAATCAAAATTGGATATTACAAAAGTTTTACTTTTTTAACAATTATTGTAATCATTTCAATATAAATAATCAAATTAATCACTTTAATATATTTCATTATATTCATTTACAATATGAAGTTTGTAAAAAAAAAATTAAACATAATAAAAAAAAATAATAATAATAAAATAAATCAACATAAACTCATCTTAACCTCTATCTTTTAAGAATTCATAAGTTTGTGCTTGCTTATCTGTTGTATCTCTTTCAATGCTTAATACATTAAAATATAAAATATAAGACAATTATTTAATACATTAAAAAATAAGATAATTCTTAACTAATAATATTAACTATTAAAGTAATCACTTTAGTATATTAAAGTTATTAAAATTATTTTCATAATTATGTCGAAGGCATTCTTTTAATGGAAGGTTCTCTCCAAGCGTTTTTGTCATTTGTCTAGAATTGCTTGGATGTTGACACGTGCCATCTCATATTTGATATATATTCTATCCCAAATTTTATCATGTGTTAGAATTGTACTACCCCAGTGGATCCCGTCACCGCCTTTCACCGCCTCTTAGCAAACCATGTGTCCCTGTTAATCGCTAGCTCATGTGTTATAACTGTACTCCACTTGTCGATCCCATCGACACCTTTCACCACCTGTACAATAAAAAACATTTCCTACATATTGGTGTGAAGTCTAGAGGATTATGAGGTTCGATGCAAGATTTAAACCCTCAACTCTTTATCCATTGAGTTCTGCATAAGAACACAGGCTTCTAAAGCTTTTCAGATCAACGTTTGGCTAACTCTCTGCACTTATTTATGGTTTTGAAATTCAATAGGGTTTTTGGGTCAGTGTTTGCAAAAAATAAACAAATTTGTGACTCCTGGAGTTGGATTGGAATGGATGAGGTGTGGGAGAGAGCAGTGGAAGCGGACTTGGATGGACATAAGGGTATTTCCTCAACTCATAGTTTAACGCTAGATGGTGTGGTTAAATGCACCCATGGCTGCCTCCTACCACCGTCTCTGCTAGAAAATTTTGAGCAGTTAAAGAAATTGTCCATTGTGAATGTCGGAGTTCCATCTCTAGTTGATTTTCCTTGCCTTCCACATATCAAGAAGCTTATCTTGAGCGACTATCGAATAAATAGGTGTTTGAATTTTTTGGTATAAGCCAGACTCGAATCGCTTCGAGACCTTGACCTATCAAACAAAAAAAATCAATGCATTGATGATCTTGCACCACTGACACAGTTGAAGTTCGTTTCGCTGGATCTTTACAAGTGCCCAATGACCAGGGTTGCGGATTATAGAGCTAAAGTTTTTGATATGATCAAATACTTGAAGTATTTGGACAAAGTTGATGTCGAAGATAATGAACGGTCGGAATCTGACGAAGATGAAGATGACCAGGAGGAGGAAGATGATGGAGGAAGTGGCGAGATCGACGCGGCGAGGAGCACCATGGGAAGTTGGATGCAGGGCTACCAGAGGAGGATGAATATGGGGACGAAAGTGAGGACGATGAGGAAGAAGGCACCGGTTGGATTTGTACAGATTGTGAACAATACAATAAGAATGGTCAAATACAACTTTGTTTTTTTCTCCAACTTGTGGGTTTGGATTTGTAACCATTGCTTCTACCACTACCCATGTCTTTTTGTTCTATGTGTAGTAAGTTCTTCTTAATATGTTGATTTGATTTCCATTATTTTCTTGTTGTAGGGTCATCAAATTTTGGATGTTAGTTTAAATGGTCTGACATGCTTTGTTACTCTGCAAGAGTGGCAACATTTAAAAATAATCGGCTTGATATTCATACTAAATTGATGTGAAAGTACCCAGAGATCCCACAATGGTGCTTGCATTTTCTGGATTTTACAAGGAAGAGGTGCAAATAACATTATGGGTATTATTCTTTGTTTTTTCTTTTGCTCTTGCCTCATTTTTTACTCCTCATAAGTATCATCAATGTTACTACTAAATGATTTTCAGTTTGGTAAAGATGAGATTCTATGGACTGTTTTGAAGTACTAATTTTGGTCACTTTTATTTTTATTATAAGCTATTGCCAATGTCTATGGTTACAAAATATATCCTCTTCCCTGGAAGACTATTTCCAATGTCTATGCTTACACGAGTATGAGCCAGGATATTTCTTTCCTATGAGACTCAATTAGCTCAATCTAATATTTATTGAACATTTGTAGATTGTTGTTTGCATCATGTTATTTGTAGATTGTTGTTTGCATCATGTTAGTGGTTGCCGAGATTGTGTTGTTTGCATCATGTTAATGGTTTCCAACAGTAGCAACCTCAATTGACTTCGACATTTCCTCAACCCCACTTCAGGATTATACTAGTTATAATACTTGTTTTATATATTCACAACCTTCTACTTCTACCTGTTTACTAATTATAATAATCATTTTAATATTAACAATGAAATTAACCACTTATCATTTTAATATTAACAATCAAATTAATCATCACTTATCATTTTAATATTAACAATCAAATTAATCACTTTAATATGTACATTTATATACATTTACAATGAAATTAACCATTTATCATTTTAATATTAACAATCAAATTAACAACCACTTATCATTTTAATATTAGCAATCAAATTAATCACTTTAATAACATTTATATACATTTACAACAAGATGAATCTTCATTATTATAATTATTTTAATATTAACAATTATAGTATTTATTATGTAGATTCATATAATAATTAATCTTCTTGTTTAAATGTTTAAAGTGTTTTAAATTTTTACAATTTTACTTGTTTATATTTTTTAGTTTTTATTTATTTTATATCTTAATTTGTAGTTACTTTTTATTTTGTTATTTTAAAATATTTAACACAAGTTTGATCACTCATTGATTTTTATAAGGATTTTTAGTTTTTATTTATTTTATATCTTAATTTGTAGTTACTTTTTATTTTGTTATTTTAAAATATTTAATACAAGTTTGATCGCTCATTGATTTTTATAAGGATTAATATTTCAAGTGAATTTATTTTGTTTTTAAACATTTATATTAACTTTATAGTTTAATTTTGTTTATTAT
The DNA here is from genome assembly GCA_010110895.2 of Picea sitchensis. Taxonomy (NCBI): domain Eukaryota; kingdom Viridiplantae; phylum Streptophyta; class Pinopsida; order Pinales; family Pinaceae; genus Picea; species Picea sitchensis. Next base: position 56,313 of record SNQJ01S0014142.1, read on the forward strand.
TTTATAAATTTCTTACACAATTTCAATAAATAAAATTATATTAGTTAGCATTTTTTTCCATATAATTTTTTTTTTATTCTCAATGAATATAATAAAGCTTTTTTTCCAGAGAAAAAAAGCTTTATTATATTCATTGAGAATATATATGTTATAGTGCAAAAAGCACCTTACAGCATTAAAGCAGACCCACTACTAATCTAAACAGAGCTCTTCTATTTTTCCTTACTTCTCATCTTCTTGGAAAACTATCACATAGCGCATAACTTTTTACAAAAAAACATATACAAAATTCAGAAAGATACACTGCACAAAACAGATTCAAAAGAAAAATTCCATTGCTTCTGTCTCCTCCCCATTGATGTATTCATATACTCCACAGGCTCCAGAGGGGAGAAACAAAGCTTCTTTTGACATTTCATCTGCGTTGACATTTATTTCTCTGAGCACATGATGAAAATAAATCCACTCAAAGGATTAAAGCAGACCCACTACTATTCTAAACAGAGCTCTTCTAGTTTTCTTTACTGCTCTTCTTCTTGGAAAACTATCACATAGTGCATAACTTCTTACAAAAAACATATACAAAATTCAGAAAAATTCACTGCACAAAACATATTCAGAAGAGAAATCCCATTGCTTCTGTCTCCTCCACATTGATGTATTCATATACTCCACAGGCTCCAGAGGGGAGAGAAACAAAGCTTCTTTTGACAGTTCATCTGCGTTGACATTTATTTCTCTGAGCACATGATGAAAAGACATCCACTCAAAGGATTAAAGCAGACCCACTACTATTCTAAACAGAGCTCTTATATTTTTCCTTACTGCTCTTCTTCT
>SNQJ01S0014142.1:73809-112671 GCA_010110895.2 Picea sitchensis
TCTAAGGATTTTATACAGTTTCTAGAAAAAAATGGCAATTTTAGAGTGAAACACTTTTATTCTATAGAATTTGGGTGAATAAAATAGAAAAGTGTGAATCATTTTTTGGAAAACATCATGTAATATTAGCCCATGGGAAAAAATATCCCCTAAAATCTCCCTGGTAAAATCAACTTCCGAAGATATTATAAGATATGGCTCTCCAAGCATAATTACGTCCACAGACACTACTATGATGCATTGCTATTAATGCATTAGTTTCATCCTCCAAAACAAAATTAAGAAAAATACTAGCAAGATCTTTCTAATACAGCTTATTCCCAAGAATGTAGTATTTCACATCTTTCAACTTCAAGGAGAGAGCTTGTGATTTACTCAACTATGCAGGACATTGAAGATGTTGAAGATAAAAAAATGATAGCAACATACTAGGAAGAATTAAAAAATTCTCATTTATTTGTAAATGTAGTTGCATAGGTGTTCAAAATCTTGATTGTTGATCTTAGGAATTGTCTCCAGATATTTCTTTGGGAGATTCCTCTAAAATTTCATTTATGCCTAAATCCTTTTAATTACTCTACCATGAGTTTTGTTGAATCATGTCCCTTGACTAAATTTATGGGCCTAATATCTATATAATTTTCTTTAGAAATCCACTTGAATCTTCTACAATCATTGTCTTGTTGGGAAATAATGTCTTTAACAATTGCATTCGGAACAAATATGAGCACCTATGAATGGATTGTGTTGGATATGTTTTGGTTCAATTTTTGTATCTACGTTGTAATAAGTCAAAGAATAAAAGGCAGTTAGAAAATGGACCAAAGCTCACAGCGGGTGCACCTTTTACAGAGTCAAAGCAGTGTAGCGACGCACACAATATGGAAAATGTTTATAGACCGTTGGGTTTTTGGGGACATTTTGTAACGTGCTTAGCCCCATTTTTATGTATAAATACGTAAAGGGCCGAGGGTACATAAAGGTTGTTGTTGGTTGTATTTTTCAATCTATATTCAAGTTTTTGGCTAAGAATTCGGATGTTTGGGAATATGACTAAGGTTTTCGGGAGTTAGGATCGCACTACAACAAAATGACTAAGGTAGGTTTGGGTAATGTTTACTGTTACATCTTTTGGTGAGCACAGTGCACCACTGTAAGGAGAATGCAATGCATAATATAAGAATCCATTCGTTGTGGGTGTAGCCTAGTTTGGGGTGAACCACGTTAAAAACTTGTGTCTTGATGTGATGTTATGTGTGTTATGTTTCTAATGATTGTAATGGATGGTAAGTATATATTTGTTTGTTGTTACTACAAAATGACGATAAAGGATTAGTATTCAGAATATGTCACTGATATATGTTGTTGTAATGCTGCAATATTAAGCTAATGATGAATGATTGAATGTTAAGTAAGTTATGTCGTGCACAGAGTATATTGCATCATGCTTAAATGTTAAGTAATGGAAATTGTGCACACAATAAAGGGATGAATAATACATATTATGTTTAGGCTAAATGCTTCACTTCCCCTCATCACTGCAGAAGCGTGGTTCCTGTAGTCCCTCTAGATTCCTTGAGTGAGACTTCACTTTCTTGTAGGTGATGCCAAAATGGTCTGTGCCTAAGCGTTTTTTTGGTTTATTATCTTTCAACCTAGGGTCTACCCTCTGCGCCAACAAATGATATAATCTTGAAAGGATTTCAAATATTTTATTAAAGAAAAATCTTTCTTCTCCATCATACTATACTTTAATTTTGTGTCCCACAACACTCAACTAAATTTTTTTATAGGTTTCTCATGACCATCTTTTCTTTTTTGCAACAAAACAACTATCACTGTATGTTTGGATGAGGAAGGAAAAACTATGAAATATTTAGTGTCATCAAGGATTACAAGAACAAGATCCTCTCTTAATGATTTCTTAATTTCTGATAAAGGGAGGTTTTGGAAGATCNTTTTTTAGATCTTCCCAAAAAGGAACCCTGTCAGCATAGGGTCCATAGATGTTGACCACTGAAAAATAAAAATTGCAATCTTTGAATCTTAAATTTACAGAAATGGCAGACCGAAAGACGAAAGAGGTTAACGCCCTAAAATAAGGGCTCCATCTAGACAATAAACCTTCAGACATTCCATCAACATCAACAATGCAAAAGGACTAGTTTTTGAGCCAAGAGGAAAATATCTCTGTGGCCTTCTCTCGACGGCACATCCTCTCCTGAATCAAAATCAAGTTAGGGTTAAGGATCAGGAGAAGCCTTTTGAGGGATAATTTTTCTTGAGGGCCCCCAATCCCTCTTGCATTGAACGATAGAATTATTATCATGTTTGGGGGTTTAGGGAGATCCCCTCTATAAGGGCCCTGGTAATTGAAGCTTGTTTTTCTTGCTTGATCTCGACTGTGGCCCTTTCCTAGGGCTTGTGAAGGTGGGATTTCCTTCCCACTGGGTTCTTCTGAGGGGGGTCAAGAGATAAACCACCTTTGGATGGAATTAGGTCCTTAGAAGGTTTTCCTTTGGATCAAAGGTCATATCTGAGACCTATAGGGGAGATTCAAGTCAGAGGAAGCACAACCTTCAGAGGCGGGGGAGGGTCCTAGGACATAAATTCCAAGGACGGGGTAGCAGTGGAAGCCATCGTCAGAGCTGAGGGATCCTTGGAAGAGGAGGAAGGGGAGGCGGGGGAGGGTCCTAGGACATAAATTCCAAGGACGGGGTAGCAGTGGAAGCCATCGTCAGAGTTGAGGGATCCTTGGAAGAGGAGGAAGGGGAGATAGGGGAAGGGACCAAAGCCTTAGAATACTTTGGATAGGGGGAAAAGCTTGAACCATGAACCTGGTCAATAGGGGAAGAGGGAGACGATTGAGGGGAAATAGGGCAAGGTGGGAGATTTGGTGGCAGGAAGGGGGAAAAATCTACAAGAGAAGGAAAATAAGGCGATGTATGACACCTGCCATTTAAGGGGGAATCAACAAGAGGGGGAGGGTCGAGGATAGGTGGAGGAGCACCGGCCTCAAAAACCACTAAATTTGAAATAGGTACCTCAGAAAGCGTATTGCGAGAAGTACCTATATTCTCAAGAGTAAGGGACGCCTTCATAAAAAAATCATAAAACTTACACTATGTGAAAGTGAAAGGATACAACAAAAATTATACAAGAAGATCTTCATGATAACATCTAGTTCAAACCAGGGGATCATGCCTCATCGTGAGGTATGATCATATACCTCGCGCTTATTCCATTAGGTGATGGATTTATTGATATTGGCATGTCGCCCGTTGTTTTAATGATTCTTGTGTGAAGTAATCCATCACACATTTTTCCAATCACCGAAAGGTAATTTTTGTTTTCGTTGTAATAATTTGTATCTAAAAAATATTTATGATGTAAATCATATCTTTACCCATCAATCATTCAAATCACTCAGCCAATGAACTCCTTTAAAATGCCTTTCAACTTTTCCATTTTTACAGCTACCACTACCTTTTGTGATTTCTTTGATGCCCATTCTCGATTGTTTCCTTTTCATTGTCATTACATTTGTTTCAACTTGTGAATTTCACCATGAAATCAAAAGCCACAAATTCAAAGAATTCCACTGGAACGAAACACAACAACCCAAACAAACATGTATCGAAGTGTAGGTCCCTAGCATTGCCTAGAAAGTAGGAGGCTTTCACACCCACCTTGGCCCTGCTTATTGAGAATCAAGTTTCTACTGAAATGAAGCTTGACATGCTTTTGATGCAAGATACTCGAATGAAGTCATTCTATACAATCACCAATTTAATTTTGATAAATTAGGAAATAAATCACCAACTCTCTTTTTAAATCACCAATCTATACAGACATGTTGAATAAAGACATTTTTTTTTTTTTTTTTTTAATTTTTTGATTTATACAGGGATGTTCTCATGTCATCTCGATGTTACTCCACTGCCAACAAGCATTCATATCCCCGATGAAGACGCCACAATATCATAGATATTGCTCTGCTACCAACAAGCATTCATATCCCCGACCAAGATGTTTGCATTTTCCTATTTTATGGCTAAATTTCCTTTCCCATATTGTTTGGTGTCTTTTTGTCTTTTTGATGGGGGAATGACAACTCTTAAGAGTTTGTAGAGATGATATATGTTAATGGAATAATGGAATTGGACTAACTATGACTTGGGTAATTTTAATTACCCATTATAATTTTATGCTTTCCAACACGGTTTTTCTCCTTCATATGTACTACATCATAATGATTAATAACTGATGACCCTCTATTTTCCAAGGTTAAAGTGCTACTCTAAATCTGAGACTTTCTCAAGTGTGGATCAAGGAAGATAGGAACAATGCTATCATATTTTTTCAATACATTTGATGTCTTTAAGTGTTTTTATTTTTTGAATCCACAATTAATCATAAAAATCATATTTTGTAATATGCAAAACCTAGTTGATGAGTTTACAAAGATCATTGCAGTACAATCGCCTCCCAATATTCTCTTCCTTCTTTTCTTTCTTGTACTTTTCCTCTTTTCTTTTCTTTTTTTATCATAGAAAAACTATTATTCCCCTAAACTAATTATCAATTAAAATTCATAAATGATTCATTCAAATGTAAAGGATGGATATGTACAATCAAGTGTACCTATGAAGTTGAATAAACCATAAAATGTTTTAAGTACTGCACATTTATACGAATCCTAAGACTTTCCCCTTGAATATTTGCGAGGGAGAGTGAAATGTGTTCTTCTAATGCCTTAATAATATAAGGTTCCAACCAAAGATTGTCAAATTTACGACGCTTGTCTAGATCCTCTCTACTTTTATCCCATTTTAATACCATATCATGAGGAAGGAAATTTTCATCCTTCACCTTTCTTGTCAAACAAGGCTTTCATCTTTGCTTGACATGAAAGTAACCTCTCAATAACCTACTCCCTTATTTATTTAACGCAAATCAACTGATTGATTCTATGGTGCATTTTGTTTGTTGCCTCCTAAATCTCCTATGGTATGTCCATTACCAGGAATCCTAAATGAATAGGTAAGACAACTTTAACTCCATACACCAACTGAAAAGGTGATGTCTTAGTTGATCAGTTGGCATATGCCCATAAGGCCTATTTTAGCTATGAATCTTAGCTTATTTTCTTTGAATTTGACATTATTTTAATGATCTTTATAATATTTTTTTGTTCACATGTTCAACTAAACCATTCCCTTTAGGATAATAGGCAGTGGAATGTCCAATTATAATATTATGAAATTATAATATTATGATCTTGGTAGAATGTAATCATGGAGGCTAAACTAAATGCCTTTGCATTATCAGTGATAATATTCCATGGACATCCAAAGTGGGAAAAAATATGTTCTTCTAAAAACTTGATTACCACCTTATTTGTAGCATTCTTTATAGGGATCACCTCCGCCCATTTCATTGAATAATCAATAGGCATAAATATCCATCAATGTTAACTACTAGAGGGAAGGTATATTTCTCCAATAAAGTTCAATTCCCATTGTTGAAATGGGGCATGCACCTTGATTGGTTTGATAGGTATGGGAGCCAAATTTTGTTTTCTACAAATGTTTTGCATTCAATACGTGATCTCACTTTCTTAATAAATTTCAATTCCCATTGTTGAAATGGGACATGTACCTTGATTGGTTTGATAGGTATGGGAGCCAAATTTTGTTTTCTACAAATGTTTTGCATTCAATACATGCCCTCACTTTCTTGTTAACTTGTGTAAATAGAGTTTACCAATAGGATCTAGGGAAAATTTTAAGGATCCATACTTATCTTAAAGTGTAGAAACCTTGGAAAATCTTACTAATTCTTAAAATGCTAACCATAATAATGTTTAGTGATATCTTTGTATAAATATTAAAATTTCTAAGGATTTTATACAGTTTCTAGGAAAAAATGGCAATTTTAGAGTGAAACACTTTTATTCTATAGAATTTGGGTGAATAAACTAGAAAAGTGTGAATCATTTTTTGGAAAACATCATGTTATATTAGCCCATGGGAAAAAAATATCCCCTAAAATTTCCCTAGTAAAATCAACTTCCGAAGATATTATAAGATATGGCTCTCCAAGAATAATTACATCCACATACACTACTATGATGCATTGCTATTAATGCATTAGTTTCATCCTCCAAAACAAAATTAAGAAAAATACTAGCAAGATCTTTCTAATAAAGCTTATTCCCAAGAATGCAGTACTTCACATCTTTCATCTTCAAGGAGAGAGCTTGTGATTTACTCAACTATGCAGGACATTGAAGATGTTGAAGATAAAAAAATGATAGCAACATACTAGGAAGAATTAAAAAACTCTCATTTATTTGTAAATGTAGTTGCATAGGTGTTCAAAATCCTGATTGTTGATCTTGGGAATTGTCTCTAGATATTTCTTTGGGAGATTCCTCTAAAATTTCATTTATGCCTAAATCCTTTTAATTAATCTACCATGAGTTTTGTTGAATCATGTCCCTTGACTAAATTTATGGGCCTAATATCTATATAATTTTCTTTAGAAATCCACTTGAATCTTCTACAATCATTGTCTTGTTGGGAAATAATGTCTTTAACAACTGCATTTGGAACAAATATGAGCACCTATGAATGGATGGTGTTGGATATGTTTTGGTTCAATTTTTGGATCTACGTTGTAATAAGTCAAAGAATAAAAGGCAGTTAGAAAATGGACCAAAGCTCACAGCGGGTGCACCTTTTACAGAGTCAAGGCAGTGTAGCGACGCACACAATATTGAAAATGTTTATAGACCGTTGGGTTTTTGGGGACATTTTGTAACGTTCTTAGCCCCATTTTTATGTATAAATATGTAAAGAGCCGAGGGTAGATAAAGGTTGTTGTTGGTTGTATTTTTCAATCTATATTCAAGTTTTTGGCTAAGAGTTCAGATGTTTGGGAATATGACTGAGGTTTTTGGGAGTTAGGATCGCACTACAAAAAAATGACTAAGGCAGGTTTGGGTAATGTTTACTGTTACATCTTTTTGTGAGCGCAGTGCACCATTGTAAGGAGAATGCAATGCATAATATAAGAATCCATTCGTTGTGGGTGTAGCCTAGTTTGGGGTGAACCACGTTAAAAACTTGTGTCTTGATGTGATGTTATGTGTGTTATGTTTCTAATGTTTGTAATGGATGGTAAGTATAGATTTGTTTGTTGTTACTACAAAATGACGATAAAGGATTAGTATTCAGAATATGTCACTGATATATGTTGTTATAATGCTGCAATATTAAGCTAATGATGAATGATTGAATGTTAAGTAAGTTATGTCATGCACAGAGTATATTTCATCATGCTTAAATGTTAAGTAATGGAAATTGTGCACACAATAAAGGGATGAATAATACATATTATGTTTAGGCTGAATGCTTCACTTCCCCCCATCCCTGCAGAAGGGTGGTTCTTGTAGTCCCTCTAGATTCCTTGAGTGAGACTTCACTTTCTTGTAGGTGATGCTAAAATGGTTTGTTCCTAAGCGTTTTTTGGTTTATTATCTTTGAACCTAGGGTCTACCCTCTGCGCCAACAAATGATATAATCTTGAAAGGATTTCAAATATTTTATTAAAGAAAAATCTTTCTTCTCCATCATATTATACTTTAATTTTGTGTCCCACAACACTCAACTAAAAAATGTTATAGGTTGCTCATGACCATCTTTTCTTTTTTGCAACAAATCAACTATCACTGTATGTTTGGATGAGGAAGGAAAAACTATGAAATATTTAGTGTCATCAAGGATTACAAGAACAAGATCCTCTCTTAATGATTTCTTAATTTCTGATAAAGGGAGGTTTTGGAAGATCCATTCCACTTCACCTCACTTCCCTTATTCATCACATTAGTTATCTTTGACAATCTTAACAAAGTTTAAAAAGGGAATAAATATTCTCAAGAAATTGATTTTTCCAAGAAAAGATTGAATTTCTTGCTAGTTCCATGGAAAATTGATGGCATAAATTACTTCTACTCTTTTAGGATCAATCTTGACCCCTTCCTTGGATACAATATAACCAAGTAAATTTCCTTTAGTCTTGACAAAAGAGGATTTTTTTGGATTAAGAGAAAACCCATATCATCTACACTTGCTAAATACCATCAATTGTTTGAGATGTTCATCACTAGAGTTTGAGTAGATTGGCATGTCATATAGATAGATGACTATGAATCTATCATTTTCATATATAAAATCAATATCTATATATCCTTGGAATGTTTCTCCTACATTCATTATACCAAAAGACATATTTTCATATATAAAGGAACCCCAAGGAGTGGTAAATATTGTCCTATATATTTCATATTTATGCACTAAAACCATATTTATCCAGAAAAACAATCCATCATGGAGATTTTATGATCTCCTACTCCTTTTGTAGTATATGATCCATCTTCAAGAGAGGATATATGTCTTTCAGAGAGACTCCATTAAGATTCCTAAACTCCACACACAAGGAAATCTCTCCATTCTTCTTTCAAATAGGAACCAAACTGGCAACCCATTCAGAATATCTCAAGGGGATGATAATCTTGGCATCTAGAAAAAATTTAATTTATTTCTCAATCATCAACAACAATAATGGATTCAACTATTGGATTTTTCCCTAAAAGGTTTAACTCTTCCTTTCAACAGTATTTTTGTGCTCAATGATGGAACTGCCATTTATATATTCATATCTCTAGGAAAATGTATCACCCAATTAGTTGAAAAGGTTGATCTAATTATTCTTTTACTCCATTGAAAATCCTTTCAAATATTTATCATTTTGGTTTGCTCTGGAATGGAAAGATTTGATAAAAAAAACTTCTCGAGGGGAATAAAACCTCTAGGGATATAATTATTTTTAATTTCCATGATATTATGATTTTCAATTTTTTGTTGTGCAAATTGACTTGATGTATCCCTATTTTCGTCTTGTTTTTATTCTTCATCATCATCAATACAAGTGGTTGAGAATTCATTTTCCATCTCCAAAAAGTGCAATGTTTGTTGATCATCTTCAAATATTTGCAAGTGTTTAACATTATCTTGAATGGATGATCTATGTAATGCCTCAACCTCATATCTCAAATGATAAACATTCAGTGGCCTCAAACTTGATGCCTCCATGGCTAAGGAATTATCTTGCTAATTATTCTCTCTTGGGATTTCTATGAAATTAGTAGCTAAGAGATAATTTTCAACCAAATTCTAGACCTGATTCCTATTTTCTCTCATCCTTGGATGTTTTATTTGACACTTATTATTCACTCGGTGAAGTACAAGCTCTAAATAACCAAGCCCTAAAACCAAAAATTCATATCCAACTATATTATTAGTAATCTCAAATCCTAGCTTGTAATATAATGGAACATTCTCCCATAAAGGAAATTCCAATAGGATCTCAGCTCTGAATCCTTCTTTTGAAAATGCACCATCAAAAGACATTTTCCATATTCCATTTCCATTAGTATGAGATTTTACAACCACTTCCTACATTATGCCCACTTTCTCAGCATCATCAATGATGGATAGGAGATAATTTCGAATGTCATCATCAACTACATACACCAAAAAAAATTTAGTGTTATTTGCATCACTAATGGTATATGCACACCTCACCTTGTGATAGAGTCTTCTTGCTTTTCCACCAAAAATTGGAATAGTTGCATAGGATAAGTCCAACTACAAAGTTTCTCAATTTTCACCCCATGATTTGGATAAAATCATATTATATTTGATAAGTACATCTACTATTATGATGTCCAACATAATACTCTTAATTGGGATTTGATCCAAATTGACTACAAGATCTTTAATCATGCATAAGAATTGGACCTTCCTAAAATCAAAGGAGTATAGGTCTTTGTATTGTCTTGTAATATATAAACCCAACTTATCCATGATATGTTTTGGAATAAATTTATGCAGATACCCTAAATATAACATACAATTATGAATTAATTGATCATGTATAGTCAAATTGATGTAAAACAGAGTTACATTATCTTCTTTCTCTAAATACAAACCCACCTACACTTGAGGAGAGTCGTCTTGAATATTAATTATATTAGAAATAGATATATTTGTTGCATGGATAGTATATGAAGAAGACCCCATGAACTTATCTATGTCTCCTCTAAAATAATGAATCTTTACAAGTTCATTTAGAGGCATAGGAACTTTGATTTTGTTAAGTTCATTTGTCAAGCAAAATGAACCCTGATATAGATTTTGTGCTCCATATTTTTCCTTCATCTTGTTGTCCTTATTTTTCATTGGTTTAATTTTCACTACATCAACATCTAATATAATCACCTTGGGTACAACATTTGAAATCTTTGAGGGTGGATTTTTATTCACAATTGATCTGTGCCAAAAATAATACTTATGTTGTAACCCAACCTATAGAACATCTACAAAGAACCTGTATTGAGTGGTGTAGAAGTCTTAAATATCCTTTTAAGATGTCCCATAGCTTTGGTTGTAAATTCCTAAGGAATCATGATAATCATCTTGTGTTTAAGTGCACATAACTCCCATATTCATATAACCAATTCATGTTCGGTGGAAGATATTGACCCTCAAGCAATTCATGCTCATTCATGTCTTTAGAAACATATTCCTCCATTACATTGTTATAATTATTTATCAAATGAGGTTGAAGGGAAGGAAATTTAACCCTCATTTCCCAATTTAATAACCACTGATTGATTGGTCACTTGAAAGAAAATTTATTCCTAACTAGAAAGTTTTGATTTTTCTGATCAAAATTTTGAGGAAAATTTCTTTGGACAACATTTTGAGGTGTTGGTGTAACATCCCTACAAATTATAATGTAAATGTGAAAATGCAATTTAGGCTAGTGAGCCGATATGTTTGGAGCAAAGATCCCATACAGATTAATATGGCCGAGGGCCAAGATATGTATTTTGTACATTGAAATCAAGTAACAAAAATAATAATTGTTGGTTGCGGTACAAGTTAGATGATAACAATGGGGAGCTATGATTCCACAAGAGAGGGGGATAAAGAGGGTCCCAAGGGGTTACTCATTTGTATTAATCTAAGTCATTTCATCATAATTTTTATTTCCTTTGAAAGATCAAAAGATATATTAAAGTGAAGTAAGAGTGGTATGTGGTGAAAGGTCAACTCTCCAATTTATGATAGCATGGGTTGAGTACAACCACTTTATAGGAAATGTAAGAGTCAAACTTGCATGAGAATAAAAGGAAATTCGAGTTCCTTTTTGGGTTAGTTTTTACTTGTTGATTTTGGAAAGAAAGAGAGGACCTAAGTTATTGGAAAGAGAACCATCCATATTGTGTTCTAAAATGACCATGAAAGGGATGGGTTCTGTACCTAGAATTAGGTTGCAAGCATATAAGTGCATTTCTTGTTGAGGATAATGAAAAATTAAGATGAAAATTTTAACCATTTAAATATTATAAAAGGATAATGAAATTATTCATATTGATGATGATGTTAATGATTAACGTCCATTAAGACCGATTTAATTTAAGAAATTTAAACAAAAGTTATAGTTTGTCGAGTTGTTCCTCAATCTGATCCAAGTTAAGTAGTAAAGTCACTAGCTTCGAAGTTAACTCCCTTGCTTAACTAGGTAAGGGGTCTTGGAAACTTATTTCTCAAATCTTTGAAACTTTTAATTCACACATCAATTATTTATCATTTTAATAAATTTAAATTTTAAAGTGAATATCTTTTTAAAATTTAATATATTAATATCATAATATCTTACATTTGAATATCTTAATAGTGTACATTTGAATATCTTCTGTACATCAAATGTACAAAAGGAAAGCAAGCTTTTAATATGTAAATACTTTTGTTTATTAATTTATTGTATATTTATTGATTTATTATAGTTATAATTTATTTATTTTTATATTATTTTTATTAATGTATAATTATAGTTTAAAGACATAAGGAACTTATTAAAAAGTATGTAAATATGTTTGTTTATTACTTTTTTATTAATGTATTATATAGTTATGATTTAGATTTTCAATGTTATTTTCATTAATATGTGTTTTTCATATATATCATTATATCATTATATTATAGTTATGCGTTTTTATGATGATGAACGTTCATTGAGATTTAATTAGTTTATTAGACCTTAAGAGGGTAAGGGAATACTTGCAATTATTTAGAATTTTGTTTCTATGCTCATAAAACATTAAGAGAAGCTTTCCAAGATCACCATAGTTTTGTTGAGTTAAAATGTTAGGAAGGTAGGTAGTGTGACAAATATTTGAAATGGAGATCTAATTTGGGTATAGGCTGGACAATCTAAGAGAATTTTTTTTTCCTCTTCAACCTTCTTAGTGTCACAAAGGTGACACACTCTTTCATCCCATGGAATTTTAGGAATTTACCAACGCCCAGTTTCACTATGGAGCTCGTGAGAATTTGTTATTATATTCTAGCAATGCTTATTTTTTTCTTTGCACTTGCCAAAACAGAGAGATAATTTTGATCTTCTAGATTAAGGTTGATTACATCCTTTTAATACCTTAATTTGTTTTTCCTCTAACTCTTTACCACACCACATTTTCTCCTTAAATTTTGATTTGATGATATTTTTAATAATATCATTAATCTACAAAATTGTGTCTTCCATAATTCCCCGATATAGCCAAGATTGGACATCTTTATGCCATGCTTGCTTGAGTCGATGGTCATTATGATTGGATTTTGAAGCAATTTTAGGAAGCCTAATGTCTTCCATGTTGTTTAACTTGTTCTTATACATTAGTTATCTATCCATATCTGTGCTTTCAATGGAGGAAAGGCTTTCCTCTAAGAGAAGGATGGGATAGGGTGTATTTCCTTTAATTTTGAGATTACAAGTTATAATGTTCTTTTGTATTTTCTCTATATTTCTACAGGATTCACAAGAGATACTACATCCCCAAACTTCACATTCATAAAGAATAAAAAGCATAAAAAGAGTCTCAAAGAGGATTTTCTTTTTATCCCATATGCAAAGATTGACTGATTTACAATTGTTTTCAAGCCCATAATAAGATTTCCATCCCCAATAATCCTTTTCTCAATCCTATAATTCCAATTGAGCTTGTGGTGAATATTGATTTCAAGATATTTGTATGAAGTCACTTCCTCCAAGTTGTTGTTTTCGTATATGAAGGTATCATAGGTGATCTTATTGGGTTTAATGATCATGCATGCATGAGTGACTTCCACTAGTCTAACTGATGCTGAACTGAAGAAGAGAACCCTACATTGTAGAGGAATATTCTCTAGAGAGAATATTGTCATCTAAGGAAGCATTCTCAACATTGGACTATCAAACTTAGGAAAATAATTCTAGGTGAGTGTGTAATATCTCCAACACTCCCCTTGCACACTACTAGGGTGTACATGATGAATCTATGTTTTACTCACCAATAATACTTCTCACGCCTCATAACTATTTGGAGTGGAAGCCAAAGATTCTACTTCTTCTCATAAGTAGAGGTTTATACCAAATAACTATGGCAATGGAAGTAGAGCCTGATTCCATCGATGAAAAAAATGACTTTCTCAATAGACAAGATATGGCCATAGGATGTATATGCTTGTCTATTTCTCTTGAAATTCTTCACCAAGTATATGATGAATTACGAGATTCAACTCCAAATGAATTATGGACCATATTGGAGATTCCATTTGGGAATAAGAAATATTTCATGAAAAAGGTTGAAAAGATAGAGCCAATAGAAATGCCACTGGAAGATCAATCCTCTCAGTTTGAAGAGCCTTCTACAAAGGTATCTGCACAACTTTTTGTTCCATTCATTGAAGATGATGTCTGCTCCATTTAAGATCTATTTTCTGAATCACATATGGAATATATCATCCATGAATATCAAGAGCCGAATGTATAAGGCACATGTAAAGACTCCCATGCATGCATCTTATGAGCCAAAAATGGGATCGTGCATATTAGATTCAATTATGAACATCTTTTAGTAGAATTTGCATAAACAAATTGGATAAACTACAAGAAAAAGACCCTATAGTGATGGTTTTTGTGGAAGCCCCTATAAAAATATCCAAAAAATATGTTTATAGTGGAGGTCACTAGCGTAGGTACGCGGGCGGATGTTTTAGCGGATGTTTTTTTAACGATGCATTTATAAAACTATACCACACCAGTGCGTCACCATAAATCAATGCACTAATGCTAATAGAAAATGGTGCACCATTGCAGATTTATTTAAAAAAATAGAAAAAAATGATGGGCATCATATAAAAGAAGATCGCGAGCACTGGTGCGCACTCAACAGGTGTACAGGTGCAGAACAAATAGGTTCACCGTCTTGTATTTTTCCTTTAAAAATGCATATCAGTGCGTCATTGTCCACTAGGTGCACCAGTGCGTTCCAAACTAGTGCATCGTCGTAGAGTTGTTTTAACAAAAATAAAAAAACTACGGTGAGCATCATATAAGAGAATATCATGAGCATCATTTCACATGAAATGGGTGCATCAGTGCGCAACAAAAAGATGCACAATTTGTGTTTTTAATAAAAAGGCATAACGTTGCACCTTTGTCCTTAGGGCACATCGGTGCGTTCCATATGGTGCACCATCACAATATTTTTAAAAAGAAACGATGCACTATCTGTAGTGGTTAGCACCGATGTGCTTAACGCGAGCACACCAGAATAGGGTTAAATAAAAAAAATGTCGGTAAAAAATGATTTTTACCATTTCCAGTACAAAGAAGGTCTAAAGCATTGGTGCCAACTTTTCCCAACTGAAGCGCATTGTCGTCGGTGCTTCTGTTGCTTGCATTGTTTGCATTTGGTGCTCGGTTCATGGGATTCCAGGTTTTCCATATGGTGGGAAAATTTCATTTTTTTCACCACATCCCAACCATGTCTCTTCGATGAGAAAATGTCTAGGTAAATTCTTTATTTATTTGTACATTGTCTTTTTATTGGATTAAATTTTGAAATTGAGTAAAATTTGCATTGTTTTTGAATTTTTTTTGTTTGCGCAATGCATTCGAGTTGTTCGTCTCGCACCGTGCGTGGTGCACCCTGTAAATTTTACAGGGTGCACTGAAAATATATAGTTCATTTTCAGTGGTGCGTCGTATTATAGAACGTACTGGTGCATCCTCAATAACAGACGCACCATCGAAAATAAATAGTTTCCAATGAATGGTGCGTCGTTTATAAGTACGCACCTATGCGTTCATAAAACTATACACACCTTTGAATGAAAACTATTTATTTTCGTCGATGCTTTCAGAATAAACAGACCGGTGCATTTTTATAATGAACGCATAGGTGATTTTATTATGAACGCACTGGTGCATTTATTATGAACACACTGAAGAAAATAAATAGTTTCCATTCAACGATGCATTGTTTATAATGAACACACTGATGCGTTCATAAAACTATACATACCATTTAAAATAGAGCGGTGTGTTTGTGATATATAACACACCAATGCATACACAATGGGGTGCCATGGTGCGTTGATAATTACTACGCACCGGCTAAAACAAATTTCATTTTGCATGCAGTGTGTAATATATGTGTGCGCACCATTGGAGGTGTGTTACTATTTTGCAGGTGCACCAATGTTTTTTTTTTTGTTCTGAAAAGAAATTATTTTTTTCATATTTTGAAACAAATCTCTCATTTACTGAAAAAAAGTTATGTTTTTATGTATGATGTTGATGTAATTTATATGTTAATTATGTAGAGACATCAATGCATGGAGGAGAAACAACAGAGAGTGGACCAATACAATATGGTTCGAGAGTGGGAGGTCAGAGAGAGGGAGAGGTATTTGTACCCTTGGCCTAGTATTGCGACTACATAACTCTTCTTGAGGAATGTAGGCCTCCTCAAGTACTACAAGGAGGCTACATCCCTGAAGGGGAATTCCACCTTTCTTGTGAAACTGATCCATCGATGGGATTCCCATCAACAAGCATTCAGAGTCATTCCTTATTAGTGGTACCATCCCATTGAGGAGGATATTTATTTTATCACTGGGCTATCTAGGAGAGGGGATGATTTTCCCCAGTTTCCTGATGTACTAGTGGGTGTTGTAGCTGAGAGTCAACTTTCCTACTCTCAGAAGTATATTGCACATGATATACCTTCTCCTGGTGATTTTTAGGTGGTTGGTGGACAATTATGGATCGCCTCGTTCAATGCAGAGGACGTTAGGTTCCTCTCACTATTATTGTTGACCATTTCACACTTTACTAGTGATGGTCAGTGCATTAGTTGCACACTTTTATATTATGTTGATTCTTTCATAAATAGGCCATGAATTATTAGGTGGTATTCCATTTTCTTGAGGAAGTTTTGTATAACACTAGATATATGTCGTGCTATGATAGATGGGAGGGTGAACTTCCCATTTGCTTCAGAGTTTTTTTTTTTAAGAGGTTTCCAGAGATGAGACCTAGTTTTTTCTGTTGGCCTCTTAGGCCGATGACCAAGGTGTAGATGCACATGTGGGGTGAGATGATTCCCAAGAGGGGCATTCTTGATTTTCCATCTAGGATTTCTAGGGAGGAACTTGAGCTATTATCCAGTGAGGCATATCACATGTTCATGATTGTGTTGTTCCATTACGCGGGGATGGATTGGTGAGGATGTCCCAACATCCTCTTCACAATGGATGAACCACAGGATGATCGAGGTAATATTTTAATTAATCTTGTACTTTCATTTTATTGTCTTAATTAATTAGAATAAATTTTATTGTAGCATGTTATTTAACGGATTTTATTAAATTGTTTAATGAAATTGTTGACTAATTATTAACTTGTGTTATATTTTTCATATGTTGGTAGATTTTTTGGGGACATGCCTCCTCCCCCACCACATGATGCAAATGAGGATCTGGTAGAGGCTACGACGGGTTAGGGTCCTCAGCTGCATATACCACCCAACATGCAATGTAGGATCAATATCAGATATAGGATGGAGGTGTGTGACATACCGATTGCAGCTTTGGTTGGCGTGGGAGTCTGCCCTGTCTAGATGTGAGAAATCATGGATGAACCTAATCTCTTGTAGCTCTAGATAGAAATGTCGCATGATATGATGTCTCTTATGCATCATATTGTTGGAGCTTCCAGGTTACTAATAGGGATGAGGGATGGAGCATCCTCCAATATAGATGATGATGAGGGTGGTGATGATGATCATCAGGGTGGTGATGATGCTTCTACTTCAGTACCTTCTCCTTCTCCTCTGGGTGGTGATCATGTTGATCAGGGTGGTGATCACGATGCTTCTACTTCAATACCTCCTCCTCCTCTTCCAAGTGGTTATGTACTTTATCACAGTGACGATGTTGATCAGTCATGTGGTGATGGCACTTATTCTCCTCCTCCTCCTCCTTCATCTTTCCTAGATGAGAAGGGAACATCACCTATTCCTCTACAACATGCTTCTAATGAGAGACTACGACTAGATATGTAGTTATAGCACTTATTTGCATTGTTGACCATATATGTACATTATAGTAGTTATTTTACTTGTTCACACACACACACACACATATAACATTTTTTTTGTTTGTGTTGATGTACTTAATTTATGTGTTGATGTTGATGTACTTAATTTATATGTTTATGTTGATGTTGATGTTAGGACATGTTATATAATTATCTCCATAAAGTAAAGTACTCTTAATTAAGTACTTTACTTTTGAATATATCTAAAATAAAGTACTCATGTCTAAAACAAGTGAAATTAGCAGAAAAGGTGCTTATACCTTCTTTTTAGAAAATTTTTGATGTATTAACTGTATATAGTACAAAGGATAGATTTAAATAGGTTATATTACAACAATTATTTTAAGTTATTATGTTGTCATTTTTATATTTGAACATGATGAAAATGAAAATACCAAGTTTATCATGTTTTTGTAGTTAAGAGGTCTTGAAAAATAAATAAGTTATAATTTTGGGTAAATATATGTATTATGTTATTAATTAAATTTTGGGCAAGTTAAAGGTAATGCAAATTAATCTTCAACCTTACTTTGTATCACAATTTTACTAATTAGTTTACTTGAAAGTACGATGTGAGAATTGATCCTCATTTCAAGAATATTTCTTTTGTTCATAAGTTCATAATGAATAATTAAAAATAGTCACGATAAGCTCAATTAACATTTATAAAGTCTTTGTGATATTTTAACTTCCTCTTAATTGTAATTTGGTCATATTTTTTATAATCCCATAATTAATACAATTCTCAAAATCTCTAATTCAACATTTTTTTACTATACTATAAGGATGCATGAATGTCAAACTTAACCAAGAAAATTAAATAAGTTATAAAAATGGGTAAAGATATGTCTTATGTTATTAATTAAAGTTTGGGCAAGTTAAAAGTAAATTATATTAATCTTCAACCTTACTTTGTATCACAATTTTACAAACTAGTTTACTTCAAAGTACTATGTGAGAATTGGTCTTCATTTCCAGAGTATTGTTTTTGTTCATAAGTTCATAATGAATAATTAAAAATAGTTATGATAGGCTCAATTAACATTTATAAAATCTTTCTGATATTTTAACTTCCTTTTAATTGTAATTTGTTCATATTTTTTTATATTCTCATAATTAATACAAGTCTCAAAATCTCTAATTCAACATTTTTTTACTATACTATAAGGATGCACGAATGTCAAACTTAACCAAGAAATATGTATAAAAACATTTAGAATATTAAATATTTTAATTTGTATGAATTATTGTCTTTAAATAATTTTCTTAAGTGGGTTAATTACATGTATTTAAATTTTATGTCATTTTTTGATATACTATGTTACATGTCGTTAATTGTTGTTGTAATCGATATTAAGAATTGAATTAGCTATTAAGAGCTGTAAAATTTATATCCAATGAGCTATTAGGAGCCATAAAATTTCTTAGCCACAAATAAAAATATAGGATAAAGATAGGGGATAAGGGATTAAAAATCATTATGATTTACCTGTTTAATTCAATTTTTAATTATATATATTTATTATTATTATATATTATATGTAATATAAAATTAATATATAACTTAATATATTATATTTTATTATGTCATCGTTCTTATGGCAATGAGTACCCATGATCTTGAAAACCAACTAAGAATCCTCAATTATTTTTGCTCCAATATGGGTATGATTGTTACTACTGATAAGACTAAGGTCGTGATTATTAAATCCAATAAAATCATTTATGATGCCTTCGTATATGACAACAACAACTTGGAGGAAGTCACTTCATACAAATATTTTGGAATTGATATTCACCATAAGCTCAACTGGAATTATAGCATTGAGAAAAGGATTATTGGGGGATGAAAATCTTATTATGGGCTTGAAAACAATTATAATTCAACCGATCTTTGGATTTAGGATAAGAAGAAACTCCTCTTTTAGACTCTCATTACAAATATTATTCTTTATGGATGTGAAGTCTGGGGTTGTAATATCTCTCGTGGATCCTGGAGAAACATAGAGAAAATACAAAAAGAATTTTATAACTTATAATCTCAAAATTAAAGGAAATACTCCCTATCCCATCCTCCTCTTAGAAACAAGCCTCTCCCCCATTGAGAGCATGGATATTAATAGATACCTAATGTATAAGAACAATTTAAACAACATGGAAGACAAGAGGATTCCTAAAATTGCTTCATAATCGAGCTGTAACCACCATCGACTCAAGTGAGGATGGAATAAATATGCCCAGTCTTAGATAAACTATTAGGGAATCATGGAAGACACCATTTTGTAGAATAAAGATACTATTAAAAATATCATCAAGTCAAAATTTAAGGAGAAAATGTGGTGTGATAAAGAGTTAGAGAAAAAAAGAAAGTTAACATATTATAAGGATGTAATCAAAAAAAAAAAAAAAAGAAACAAGCATTATAAGGATGTAATCAACCCCATTATAGAAGATCAAAATTATCTATCTGCTTTGACGAGTGTAAAGAAAAAATAAAGCATTGCTAAGATAAGAACAAATTCCCAAGATCTCCATAGTGAAACTGGGAGCATTGGTCAATTCCTAAAACACCCCTCGATGAAAGAGTGTCACTTTTGCATTACCTGGGTTAGGCTAGTTGAAGTTGAAAAACAATTTCTCTTAGATTGTCCAGTCTATACCTGCATATTAAATCTCATTTTCAAATATTTGTCACACTACCAACCTTCAGAACCTCCTTAATCAAAACCATGGTGATCTTGGAAAGCTTCTTAATGCTTTTTAGCTCAAAATAAAATTTTAAAGAATCACATGTAATCACTTACCCACTCAAGGTCTGATAGACCAATTCGGTCTCAGTGGACTTTAATCATCATCATCAATTAATATATAATATAATATATTATATTTATTATAGTATTTATATTATATTTATTATATATTATATTATTATATCATATAGAAATATTAGTATAACATAATATATTATATTTATTATATTATAATTAATACATAACATAATATATAGTATGTATGAACTCAAATGAAAAATTAATACAATATAATATGATATGGTAATGATATGAAATGGTGGGTAACGAAAATACGTTTTAAAATTATGATATAAAATATTTGATATTTACAATACAATAATATAATGTTTTTTAAAGTAAAAGTAAAAATTAAAATACTAAAAGTTCAAATATAATCTAGATTTACAATGGAAAAATATTTATATCATTTACAGATAACATTTAATTATATCATCCAATCAAAAAATTAATAATATTTCATATGAAATATTAAATACTAAAAACATTAGAAAGTTAGTAATCAAATTATTAAATCCACTATAGATTTGAAAACATAAAAGAAGTAATTAAAGAAAAAAACATGTATAATATATCACTCTTTGTTGTCATCGCCCTGATTATCTTCCTCACTTGGCATGATAACACTATTATTTTAAAAAATATGTTTTGATCTAGGGTCGTGTCTTAATACGAACCAACAATCCCTATCCAACACATTTGGGTAAAATAAAACTTGGTTTCAGTGTTTTGGGAAAACATAAAGCTCCTTAGCTTCATCCCACATCTTTTTAGAGTTGATACATATCATCCCACTATCACGATATTCCTTTACATTATTCCGATCAAAGGTGTCCCACCACTTGCACCTAAAAATAACACATTGGAAAGAAGAGAAGTCCACTCGAATGATCTCTTGTATCTTTCCAATGTAACCTAACTTCCGATGTATGGTGTTTTGATCATGGTGGCTAGCACAACTAGATTGGTTGAACTCAACTTTCACTCCACAATCTTATGTCATGTGTCCATCATCGAAATCCTCTGTGAAAAAATTATGTCCATATGCCCACATAGATGGGAACAGATACACCTATAAAAAGTGAACAAATCATAGTGTCAATATGTGTCTAATAACCCGACCATTAAAATATAAAATAATATAGGTGTAATTACAATTCAAATGTGCATTATGAAGTTAAAAATTATGTACATAAAGAGATTATTACCGAGTTTCTACAACCAATCCCTATGTTTAGTGCATCCTCTTCTTCATGCAAGTAACAACTGTATGCACCATATTTCTCTTTGACTTGGTTAGCAACCCAAATGTTGGGGCATATCATTTGCATATTTTATTTTAAATGATCAGGATAAGACATGCTTCTACTATTCAACCCTCTCAATTATTTCTTGTCAGTTTCCCATTTCCTCCTCTTTTGTTCGTACAATGTGACCCACAATTGTGTTTCCTTTGAATTGTAAAGAATGAATTTATTGATGGCACCAATTTCTGAATTCGCTGATGTATTCATGAAATCAAACCAACATATAGTACATATGAGATCATGAAAATATACATTATGAAGTTCATTGTGAATAGTTATTGTGTATAAACATGATAAACGATAAGTCACTTTCTCTTTATCAAGCGTATTTTTCCATTCGTTTGGAGAAGCTCCCCTTCTCTTTTGTCTTCATCCCTTTCATCATCCCAAATCACTGCACTTGATGTGTTTTCGATATGATTGATGTACTCACTGGCATAATAGAAAGAATCATATGATATGTACCCCTATTCCATAGACCCCTCTGGTTTTGCACTTTGACGAACAAATCCTTTCAATTTCTTCATGTACCTCTCTAAAAAACATCCAACGAAAGGAGACCACCTTGACTAATTCAATCTCGTCTACTAGGTGAATTAGAAGATGAACCTTCAATTCCATGAAACTCGATGGTAGTTCCTTCTCAAACATACAAACAATCTCAACTATTGCATGACGCTACCGTGGAATGCTACCCATATGAATATCCTTTGATGTGATCCAACATACAAATGAAGATAATTTAGATATGGCGCGCCTTAGGTCATGAGGGAAGTTTCTACAACCAATCCCTATGTTTAGTAAATCCTCTTCTTCATGTGGGTAACAACTGGATGCACCATATTTCTCTTTGACTTGGTCAACAACCCAAATGTTGGGGCATATCATTCACATAATTTTTTTTAAATGATCAGGTTAAGGCATGCTTCTACCATTCAACCCTCTCAATTCTTTCTTGTCAGTTTCCCATTTCCTCCTCTTTTGTTCATACAATGCGACCCACAATTGTGTTTCCTTTGAATTGTAAAGAATGAATTTATTGATGGCATCAATTTCTGAATTGGCTAATGTATTCATGAAATCAAACCAACATATAGTACATATGAGATCATGAAAATATACATTATGAAGTTCAGTGTGAATAGTTATTGTGTATAAATATGATAAACGATAAGTCACTTACTCTTTATCAAGCGCCTTTTTCCATTCATTTGGAGAAGCTCCCCTTCTCTTTTGTCTTCATCCCTTTCGTCATCCCAAATCACTGCACTTGATGTGTTTTCGATATGATTGATGTACTCACTAGCATAATAGAAAGAATCATATGATATGTACCCCTATTCCATAGACCCCTCGGGTTTTGCACTTTGACGAAAAAATCCTTTCAATTTCTTCATGTACCTCTCTAAAAAAACATCCAACGAAAGGAGACCACCTTGACTAATTCAATCTCATCTACTAGGTGAATTAGAAGATGAACCTTCAATTCCATGAAACTCGGTGGTAGTTCCTTCTCAAACATACAAACAATCTCAACTATCGCTTGACGCCACCGTGGAATGCTAGCCATATGAATATCCTTTGATGTGATCCAACATACAAATGAAGATAATTTAGATATGGCGCGCCTTAGGTCATGAGGGAAGTCATGGTTCACACACCCACACCCAAGCAACGAATAATGACACTACAAAGTAAACACATACAAAATAATTATGTTTTATTCCATGGCATAAAAATAAAAATTACAAATAATAAAATCATATTTTTGACATACATCGTACCTTTAGCGGGTTCAAATGGTCATGTGATTTCAACCCCGACAAATGGTCTTGACTCACAATGAAGCAATGTCGTAGGGAAGACCCATATAAAAAAGGCACCTTCACACCCAATATAACTTCCTTTGCCAAAGAAAGATCTTATTTCTTCAAAATCCATGGGACATCAACTCTTTGAAAGACCAAGAGGGACCAACCTCTCCTCTACTTTCTTGTCTTGGCCAATGTTTCTTTTTAGTTTTTGAAGAAATAAGATACCTCCTCACATCCAATGTGTCACTTTCTTTCAATGATATGTTCCTGCATAAATAAAATGAAACATTTTTAATTATATGCATGGGATTGAGTAAGTGGGAAATATTAAGATGCTCCCAATATGGGAGCTCATAAAAGATAGATTCCTTTTCATCCCAATGGGAAATTTATCAACACATGTGTGAAAGAATTCTGGATCATCGAACATAGGCTCCCCATTTGAATCGAACATTTTTGTAATATCCTTCTCCTTCTCTCTCTCATATGCTCTAAGCCATTTTGTTGTTGTCATTATTGCAAGCCTTTGGGTTCTCTCTAGTTTACCATTGAAAGCAGATGTTGCTCTTCTATAAGGTTGTTCTTCTGGGAGGAATACCCTTGAGAAGTCGTACACTTTATTTTGTAGGTGGTTGGACCACCTAGCCTTCAGAGAAGGTCCACAAAATTTACATCCATGATAGCCTTTAGTTACAAAACCTGCAAAATTATTGTATACATAGCACGTTAGCATTTAAGAATAAAATGTCAATCATAACAAATTAAATATGCAAATAAATATTGTTACGTATATAAAAAATTAATAAACATGTGAATTACCAAATAAAACTCATAAGCCTGGATAATCATGTGTGTTGTAAGCACATATGCCATACAACGTAAAATTCCTCTCTATTGCAATGGGTCTTGATACATCGTATACATGTATCCCTTCCCATAATTCCTTCAATTCATATACCAATGGTTGTAGGTAGACATCCATATTATTCACTTGTCTTCTACTAGGGATTATAAGAGCCAACATAAGATGTTCATTCTTCATGGACAACCATGGGAGCATATTTCTACTGATCACTACTACATGCCAAACATAATAGTTGGTGTTTTGGAGGGAATATGGGTTCACGCCATCCATTGCTATGCTGAGTCATAGAATTCATAATTCATCGTTGAATTTTTATGTCCATATATCCTCTATATGCTTCATGGCTATTGAATCCGTTGGGATTCACATAACTCCCGACTCACTTCTACGCAAGGCATGCCATCCCTGCAACATAGCTAATTATTTTCAATGAAAGAGCGTTTGAATCATTGGAATTATAGGATTGTGCCTTATGAGGAGGACCATGCGATTTACCATTTTTATTTGATTTATGGTACCTGTCATGCCCACATTTCAGACAAATCTCTTTGT
Organism: Picea sitchensis; assembly: GCA_010110895.2. NCBI lineage: Eukaryota > Viridiplantae > Streptophyta > Pinopsida > Pinales > Pinaceae > Picea > Picea sitchensis. The sequence goes on from SNQJ01S0014142.1 coordinate 98,717, forward strand.
CTACATATTCTCCTCTATATAGAATACAATCATTTGGACATGCATGATATGATATATTGATGCAAACCCCCTATCGGCTTGCATGACCTCTCGATCTAAGATCTCTCATAGGAGCTTAATTAGCTCTTAGACCCCTGTCGGGTCCCTCCTCAAATGCACACAAGCCCTCTATTTTACTTGCTCAGGTCCACACATAACTCGTTGGGTGCTTATTATAAGCCCCTTTTCTCCTCAGAATCGAGCGCTTAACTGAAAGGTGCTATTCGGAGCTCCAGGACACTGACGATGCATGAACATCCACCATTTTCACCAAAAGTTCTTATTCACCAAACTGCCTTTTTCTTTGAAAAAAGTGTCCATGTAACCCGGGGATATAACCCATGGCTTGGTTGAAAGGTTCTCCGGTGCTTCACAACTTCGGTGCTTCACGACTTCAACACTCCAGAGGATTTACCAATACCATACACTCAAACCTCCCAAAGTGGTTACCTTTCGAACTTGGTCATAAAGTTTACATGATCCATGGGTGTAGGTGCTCTCCCTATCCTTCCACTCTTCAAACTTCTATGACCAAATTTGACAGTTGGCATGAGTTATCCCTCCTCCATGATCTATGGTGAATATCTACTTCGGTACTTTGGGTTTCCTCGCTCCAAACGACCACCACCAAACTCCCGAACAATCGAATGTCTAATTGGTGAAGGGCAGAGATCTACGACTAAGACTATCTAGTTGATTGACGATGGAGATTAAATCTTTTGCTTTGGATCTTTAGGGCTTTGGCCACTCCACAACAACTCACTGATGCAAATTCTCTTGGGTAGCCGAAGTGTTGAAGGGATTAACAATCTGTAACGACCCTGCTTAAATAGATGTATAGGATTATTAATTATAATTAATTTAATAATCTAACTGTCCTAAAGGTTAGCTAAACAATAATTATTTCGTAAATAATATTAACTAATTAATTATTATTAATTACTTGTTCATGTCTGTCAAGGAATAATTAATTATTAATTGACTCATTAATTAATTAAGTAAAGAATTAAAGAGGTTAATAAGTTTAATTGGTTAAAGACTTACGTATTCGGGAAGGGATAAGACATTAAATATAAGATAAGATAATGAATACGAAAGGATAAGATAATAAATAAATGGATAAGGAAAGTAATGAAGGAGCGGGGGAGTCGGTGAAGGGGGAATATGACGGGGAGAGCCTTATGGTGGAAGGCATTCTTTTGGGAAGGGGGTTATCATTCTACGGGGAGTTTTTATTTTGGGGGTTCTCTTGGATTTACAGAGAGGAGAGTTTGAGTTCTGTAGTCGGGAGGATTAGTACAGGGGGCACCGGTTTGCTGGGGGTTTTGGACACGGGGGACAAGATATCCATTTGGTATCCTAGAGCTAGGAAGTTGTCCTAGTTGGCAGGGTGGAAACACAGTTTGGGCAGAGTTGGTCCATGGCTTCAAGCTAGGTAAGGCAACAACAGGAAGGTCAACAAGACAAGCGGAAAGCGGAGGGTTAGCATCAGACCAAGGTATTTTAAATTACGCATTTGTTTATTCTGTTATGAATTTTATTATTCGTTGATCAATTTATATGCGTATGTGCTGAATTTATAAGAAATTACCGAGTTTCATAAATCAAGTAGAAGTTATTGTTTTGTTTGATTAAGTAATTGATGTTAAATTAATATGGCCACTACACAATCAATGGCCCCACTTCACTCTGTGATATACGAATGAGATATGTTTTTGGACTACAGGCTTTAGGGTTTTCTCCTCTTGGAAACACAAGTACCAATCTTTCCTAAAGTGTCGAATCTCTGAATTTTGAGATCTACGACTCACGTTCTCCTATGCTCAGATCCAACGGCTGGGATATGATGTTCTCTTAACTTCTCTTCTCCTCTTGTATGGGGTTTGGTCCAATGACCCAGATCTATTTCCACATCCAATCCAACGAGTATTGTGGTTTCTTCTTCTTTGTGGCTCTGCTTCCCTTCAATAAAGGAATTCTCAAAGTTTTCAAAGGATTGGCCTTTGATCTCTTCTCTGCAGGGTCAACTCCTTGGCCTCTGCTTGCGTTCTATGAAATGCTACACCTCCTAATATTAGAACTTGTGATAAGTTCTTTGGCACACACTTGTGCTTCTCCCGTGGTTTGGAACTTTAGAAAGTTCTCTCCCTATGCACTCCTTGCATAGGCTCTGCACACACCAGTGCTATCTTTCCTGAGCTTTTAGTTCTTCGAACTTCAAAGGGTTCAGTCCTTTTCTCCTTCAAAATATTATTGTTCCTTCCTAGCACTCTCACTCTTTCTCCTTGATCTTTACCAACACTTTAACAAAGTGTTGGCTTCATGCACTCCTTTCACTCTCTCTCTTTCTCTCTTGAGTCTTGTAATTTACAGACTCACCAACACACTCCTTGTGATTACCTTCCCTTTGAGCATTTACACTACTATGAGTGTAGGCGCACTCCTTGAGCTCTCTCTATGCACTCATTTCACTATCCATTTTGAGCTTGACTAGTTCTAGTGTGCCCACCTAGCACTCTCCTCATAGAAATCCTGATTGAGTTCTAACACACTCCTTGCGCTAGATTTTTAAAGTTTTCCAACAACTCTAATGTGCACTCCTTGCACAGCCTTGAGAGCCTAGAACACTCAAAAATTCACACATACAAGGAATTCTATCTATTCTTTCAAAGGGAACCTAATTACACTCATGGAATTCATAAACATTAAATAAACGTTCAGAAAACAAATACTCAATCACATAGATGATACACACATAGATACATATGCAGGGAAATCTGATTTTCTATTAAATATGAATGCTTTTTACAAGAGTCTTTACAATGGTTACAAGACTAGACTGCAACAAAGTCTGAGTTCTTCTCTCCTCTCCAGAATTCTCCTCATCTACCCCTAGAGAACTATTCTCCTTATTCTCCTAATACACTCTAGTTACTCTCTTTATCTCAATACATTGATATTCTTACAAAAGAGGGGTTTCTCGAGCCTTCCTCCACATAAATGCATTAAATTACATTTAATTTACAAATCATCTAGATTGGATATAGATTCATCTACTTGTCATCCATTAAAGATGAATTAAATGAAACCTATACAAATACAATGGATATACCTTCCTCGACTCTTACACACTTAATTTATATTAAATGAGAAATTTAAAAAAAAATGAGAAGGTTGGCGCTTCTCTCTCCTCAAGATCTTCTCCCTGCTTGTGTGTTGTTGTGTTGGCTGCTGCTAAGTAGGAGTGATGCTCGGGCATCATACTCCCATGCTGAAAAAATCATGATCTCTTGCTCATGGCTCCTCTGTTGTTTCTATTAATATCCTCCAGGGTCCTAAAATTCACTCTGGAGTTGTCCACCTGCTCCTCTACCATGTTGTTGTTGTTGTCATTGTCATGTTGTTGTCGGAGGCTCTCCTCCTGGTTTCTAAATTTTATGTTGTAGTGCCCCATTTGGTTTTCCACTGTAGTATCCTCTTGTCAGCCTCCACCTATTGTTGATTGTCTCCTTTGCTGACATCAACATCAGTCTCCTTATCTCTTTAATTTCTTTGTTGAGCTTGTCAATGGGTTGGCTCCTCTCCTTCAGTCTGATCTGTTGTTGTTGCATCTCATATTCTATATCAATATCCAACTTGACTTGTTGGATGAGCCTCATCTGGGTTATTACTCTTTCTCCCATGGCTTCCAATTTTTCATACAGTTCAAAGGGAAGATCATCCTGATATCCCATGCTAACTTCATCACCTATGGCATTGGCTTTCCATTCCACTACAGACTCCAATTTTGCAACAATATTATTAAGTTTCTTCTCAGCCATATCCTATGACAATTTTATTTCTGCTAGTTCCTCTATTCCTCTGGCATCTCCTTGGTAAGGAATAAGTCTAGCTTCATCCAGCTACTCCTTGTGCTCGAATTCTTCTCCACTCTGCATGATTGTCTCCTTCTGGTAGTCTTCCTTTGTCTCTAGATTGTTTAACCAATCCTCTAGTAGCTTCAACTCTTCTTCCCACTGAGTGAGTATGGAATCTGAATGCTCCTCTTGAACATTCCTTTCGCTCACAACTATGTGGGCCTCCTCTTCTTTTATCTCTTGGGAATATTTCAGTGTCTTCTCCTTCTCCTCCTCCATGACAATATTTGTTGGCTATCCTTCTTCTTATGCTCTTGCAGTTAGACACAAACTGTTAGTTTTAGAAACATTTGGCCCTATGGCCTCTTCCTCAGATGCCTCCTACATCACCTCCTCATGTGAAACACATGCACTAACCTCTGCTGATATTCTTGGTAGAGATATGATGATCCCCCCAATTATCATAATGCACCTCTAATCTTCCTCCTTGAGAGTTGAAGTATTCAACTTCTCATCATCTTCATTCATATGGTCTACAACCCCACATGAATCTCCATGCTCATGGGGCTTCTCTCCTTCCTCTTCCTCCTTATCTTCTGTCAACACTCCCCGATGATATAAACTCTCTAATGAGTTCTCGAGACTCTCAGATAGTCCCATATTCTCTTTTCCCTCTGGGAAACCTGACTTTTCCTTTCTTCCCTCCTTGAAGTCTTCGATATCTTCAGTTGATCTCCCTTCACCATCGAGGTTTTCTCCACCCTCTGGTTTACATATGTAAACCATATTCTCCTCTGTGTCCCTGAGGTTTTCCACTTGCCTCAAACACCTCCTTATTATCTGATTTTTAATCATGGCCATCAACTGTTGGATAGGCCACTTCACCTTTCTCTTCATAGGCCACTCATACCTCCATCTCCCTTTCTCTCCTTGCTACATTCTCTACCATTGCAGAATCAATCTGTTGAGATTCTCTCTATTCTCCTTGAGCTCTTTATCCATCTCTTCTCTTCTCATATTATTTTGGTCTCCTCTTGGACCTTGTCTATGGCCTTTAGTCACCATTTTCTCCTCTCCTCTGTGAGCTTCCACTTTCTTGTTATGAGCTACAGTCAACCTTTGCCAAGCCTCTCCTCACTTAGTCTCTTGGTTCAGCTACTAGATCCTTTCTCTGATATTTTACACTCCTGTTGAGTGTACATGCACACCTTGCGCTCACTCCTTCTCCTAAGCACTCCTTTCTCTCTGGATGGTGTACTCCAACTGCTCACCTTAAGATCTCCTCAAGCTCTTCTCTGCTCCAAGAACAAAAATGGTCATTTTCTTTCAACCCACCTGGATGTCTTCTTTCCTGTTGCACACTTGCAAACAGTCTTCACACAGAGTGTCAATACTCTACCTCTCCTCCCTTTACGTGTTGTCTGCAGACAAAAATCATCTCTCATATGACTTGGTATCAGAAAAAAATTCCGTTCTAATGTTCTCCCTCTCTGCCTACTATCTGTAAACAAAGGTTCTTCTCTGATACCACTTAATTCAAACCCCCTATTGGCTTACATGACCTCCCAGTATAGGATCTCTCACATGAGCTGAATTATCTCTCTAACCCCTGTTGGGTACCTCCTCAAATGAAAACATGCCCTCTATTTGACTTGCGGAGGTCCACACATAACCCGTTGGGTGCTTATTCTAAGCCCCTATTCTCCTTGAAATCGAGCGCTTAACTGAAAGGCATTATTTGGAGGTTCGAGACTCTGACGCTTTGTGAACATCCACCAATTTCACCATAATTTCCAATTCACTGAACTCCCTTTCGCTCCGATAGAAGTGTTCACATAACTTGGGGCTATAAAATAGGACTTGTTTGAAAGGTGCTCCGACACTCCATGACTTTGCTGCTCTGAATGATTTACCAACACGATACACTCAAACATCCCAAAGTGGTTACCAGTCGAACTCGGTCACAAAGTTGACATGACTGGTAGGTGTAGGTCCTCTCCCTATCCTTCCACTCTTCAAACTTCTACGTGCAGATATGATAGCTAGCATGAGTTCTCCCTCCTCCACTATCTATGGTGGAGATCCACTTCGACACTCCCGGACTTCAGGGTTCTGTTAGGAAGAAATATTGTCATTTAATTCCATTGTAGTACTTGCCCAACTATTTAATTTGTCAATCCGAGGTTTGTAGGCTTACAAAGCACACACACTATATATGCAGGACTGAAGTAGAAGTATTTTAATATAAATTTCTGAAATGAAATTAATCTAGGAAAGCATTGAAAGACTAACTAGGAAAATAGTAAATTAATCTAGGAAAGCAATGCAACATGTGAAGAGTTGAATGACAAAAGACATATGTGAACTCACACAATAAATCAATCTCAAATTATATTACAAGAATCAAATGACAAAGAATGAAATAATAACTATGAAAGAATCAAAGCTAAGAATCCCCTTCTAAGACTTCAATCTAATCAAATTCTAATCTCTCATCTCTAACTCCCCCTTCATGAAGAGAGAGCACTCTCTTATATACATGAAAGTCTTGAAGAGTGTCATAATTACAGATCCACTATTCTCTAAACTTATTCCTTTAAATCCTCCACACATATCTTGGATAAGATATCCTATCAAAATCTCCATGATCTTCTCCTTTGAATATGCTTAAATGATTGTCCCAAATATTCTTCAAATCTTCAAAGCTTGAAGATGACATTCGAATTTGAGGCTAGGTGGTAATATTTGACTTTGTTGAAATCTTCAAATATGCCTGCACACATCATCAAACTCATCCAACCTTGATATATAATGAAAATATGTCATTTTTCTAATATTTAATCATAAATTCACTTATAATACTAAAATGAATAAAGTGGAAAATAATAATGTGAAACCCAAATGTATTTATGAAAATGGTATGATGGAAGGTTAATGGGACAATGAAATGTAAGGAATAGTGAAGGAAAAGGTGATATAAATGTGACATTTATGAGTCCTAACATTCCCCCCAACTCAACTTGTTGCATGTCCTCATGCAACCATGCATGGATCTTCTTAAGAACTTTTCGCATTTAAACTTTGGCTTTGCTTGATGATGTCTTTTTAAAAAGGAATATTTCCAGGATTTGAAATACAAGAGTAACAACATGTGAAATATGTGTAACAACATGTGAAATTTTCTTATGGTTGGTTCTTGTGTGACAACCATGAATACAAAAGATGTTGGGTCTTGTGTTAACAACATTCATTTCAATTATTTATTTTCTTGCTGCAATAATTTAGCCATATACTCACTGGAAATAAGGTGCATAAGAGAGAATCACTGAGTATAAGAAAGCCTTTTCTTTATCTTTTTGAATCACGCCAATATGTATATCAATCGAAATGCAACAAAGTGTCGTTGGAAAAGAAATGTTAGTGAATCATAAATGGAATGATGAGATGGTAAAATGGAATAATGGTAGTGAATAGGTAGTGAATATATCCCTTCCCCCATCTGAATCCATTGCATGCCCTCATGCAACTTAGTGTAGGTCATGGAAGGAAAGAGAGCATGGCGAGGAAATTTTATAGAATATTCATTGTTAGAAAATAAGGAATTACATGATTAAAGATTAGAAAAGAACTTGCCTCCACTTACCCAAGGATGATGATGAATGATTCAATAGGAAGATAGGTTTTGCTACTACTAGATCAGGAAAATGTGACTGGTGTTGCAGCGAAAACTGTTGTAACTGCTAGATCAGACAATATGCGACTGCGGTTGTTGGGGCATGGAAGATGTCACTGCGGCAGGATCATGAAAATGTAACTGTGAATGTTGCTGCTACTATAACTGGATCATGGCAAGTGAAGGAATATGAACTGCTACTACTGAATCATGGAAAATGTAGAAGGCGGAAAGTGGAACTGTGGTACTCTCAGATAAAGTCATGCTTCTATAACTGCTGATAGATTCATATAGTCTTCACCGGCTACAAAACCGATGGTACAATTCTCATCATGCGAATGAATGTGTCGATGTCGAGCATGAAGAGAAATCATTGGATTACTGACCATTGATGAATGTAGTTAACCAATGCGAGACAAACTCACCAGTGATGTCAATGAGTGTCAAGGTACCCGGGTACATATTGCGAAGTGTGAATGGATGTGTTGATGTCAAGTCACTTGCACGATCTAAAGATCAAGGGACATTGATGTATTCTCGTGATTTCTAGCGAGAGAACTTGCCATTAAGGCATGCAAGCCTCTAGGTACTCAAAAGGAACTCTAGTCTATATCCCAGATAAGGTGCTGAGGTCGATGGGGCAAGACTTGTTGAAAGGTGGGCCTTAAGGAATCCCACATCAGTCAACATGAGTTTGTATAAAAAGATTGGTAGGAATATAGATAGATCTCAGTAGCAACAACGTGTATGGAAAGGAAATGTAATCATGGAAAGGGGGTTCGTTTTATTCAGAAGGAAAACTGGAAAGGCAAAAATGAACTGAAAAAGATAAAGGAATGTATGCAACTCAAAAATGAATAGGCATGAGTGAAGTCATGAAAGATAAGGCAATGGAAGATGGGCTTCAACACCAAGATGATTAATCATCTTTGAAGGAGAAATGAGATAGTGTCACAACATGAAATTTGGAAAAATGCGGAAATATAAGTGTATCAGCATGGTCGTTGTGTAACAAAAAACATCAAGATGTGCAAAAAGTTTTTGTGTAACAACAAAATATTTCTATGTAACAACTCCATCAAGCTATCTAGAAAAGCATGTGTTCTTTGAAGAATTTTGAGATTCTTAAAAATCACTTCAGCAACAAAATGTGAACGTCTCTGAACCTGAAAAAGCTTAGTACAAATCCTGCAGGAAAACTGCGAGATTTGCGAAAAACATATAATTTAGAAATAAGTGCAAATGCGGAAAATTAAAGAAATAAAATGCATTTTTGTACCTGTTATCATTGTACGCTTATCTCATCATCCATTGCTGTGTGAAGTGACTTAAGAAAAACAAATTAACGTTAAGCGTAAAAACATGTCTTGACTATCGTTTTCAGGAATGAAATGTCCATTTACAATTTTTGACAATGTTTTTGATTTTTATAATGTTTTGTGTGTTTTCAAGGTTTTATAATTTTTATTGTTTTTGTTTTATTTCTATATTACAACAAAAGAAAATGAAAATAAAAATTACTCTTAAAAGAAAATAACAAACATAACATTATTGTACACATATGAAAAAACCAATTAAGTGTCTTAGTTTCATCAAGTCTTCCAATGCACAGAAATATAATAGAGTTGCTGATAATTGTTACCAAAGTCCAAGCAATTTTTCAAATTTCCAGCATTGATTTTGATTATTTTTCTGCATGATCAGACCTGTACATCATCAAATATATTGAACCTCTAGAGAATACAAGTCTCTGTGACAAATATCAACCTGTAAGCAAAATGCAAACGCCAACCCTGAAGAATGTAACATAATGCCTACAAAAATACATCAGTCATTGATGCCGAGAGCACAAATATTTTATTAAAATTTTATTGACTCTGCCCTCCTAAATTGATACATTCTTCCCACAGTTCTGAGTTATTCTCTTTATATTTCTCTATTGTGCATGCAATCAAATCTCAGTCAATCGATCCCACTGATGTGCATGTTGCCTGTGTTTGTGTGCCACGTTGGAAAACCGACCATCTCGAAATCTATATTTTCATGTTCATAAAAATGTGAACTTCTCTCAAACCAAGTGGAATTTTCAAAAACCACTCTTGAGTCAACTAAATAGGACCCCTCTTCACAAAACCCATATGCCGGATTTTTGAAATTCGTCACGGTTTGCTCGCAAATTGCACCCGAAGTTGGTTGTCTGCAAATGGACGTTAATTGATGGAAAATTTCAGATCGAGAGTTTCTCATTGCATATGTGAGTTGGGTCTCAAGATCACGATGGAGATCATGACTAGAATAAAATATTGCTGTGTCCCTATCTAGATTATCAATCATCCAAACATATGTCAATGGATTTCACAAACGAATTAGCCAATTGATTGATCTTAGCCACGCATTAATGCTTATTTCCATCTATTCGTTATAACATTTTTGCATTCTTGTAGCATGCAATGGATAGGCATGATCTAGTTGTGTTATTAATTGAGATATTTGATTGTTTTATCAGATCTAAGTTGACTAAAAATAGTCAAAGAAGTAGATCAATCCAATTCTTCTGGCAGGGATAAGTCTGAAGCTTTGTTCTAATGGGCCGGAAATACACAGGAATATCGGGATATCATTTTTGATTTTGGGGAGTGTAGCAAACCTGATAATGTGTGATGGTTTGGAAATGATATCGTTGCAAATAAAATCGAATACAACAAAATCTGTGCATTGTTAAAAACAATCAAATAAGATTGTCGCAAATTAATCAAATCAAATCTAGTCTTACAACCTCCAGCAGAAAAAGATCTGAATGTTGTTGAACGTACGATAACTAATCAATCCCATAAAATTCTCACTTGCATATCATTCTAGTTACCGAAATTTGTGACAAAAATCACATGTGTATTCTCATTCATAGGAGGTGAGGAAAAGAAAGAGGACTTGACTAATCAATTGATTGTTTTGTTTTTTGTTATCACAGATCCAGGAGAAGACCACCGAAGTATTTTCTTATTTCGTTGTCACAATTGGAAGTTTTTTTTTGTTTCCAGGCTGTAGAGTTAGCATGGGTGGAAAACATAATTAAACCAATTGCAAGCAGAACACAGTTTCAACCAAAGTTTCAGCATGATTTTACAATTTCATCATGATACAAACACAGTTTCAGAAATGGACCAGACCGGAAAAAAAAATGAGAAGAGCGCAGGCATAAAACTGTTCAATCACTATTATAGCAAAAATGTCACTATTACAACAAGTAAAATTTCGCTGTAACAACATGTAAAATTTCTGCTGTATTAGCATGTAAAATTTCGTTGTAACAGCATGTAAAATTTCGTTGTAACAACATGTAAAATTTCATTGTCTCAACGACTGTCTCAGCATGTAAAAATCTCACTGTTTCAGCATAGAAAAAAAACATCACTGTATCAGCATGTAAAATTTTACTGTATCAGCATGTAGAATTTCACTGTTTCAGCGACTGTCTCACCATGTAAAAATTTCACTGTTTCAACATAGAAAAATTTCGGTTTTGTTTTTATTTGTCTAATGTTTTATTGTGTTTATTTGCGGGTAAAAGGATGGATGCAAAAAAATTCAATCCTGAAATCAAAATCATCCCTATTTTTTGATCCTCGTGATCGCACGAAGCGTGGAGGAGAGCATACTTACTCTAGGTAAAAGCAAAACCTGATAATGAAAACAAAAACTGAAAATGAAAGCCTACCTACTCTATGCAAATTATATCTTGGAAATCAGTTACATGTAGTTAAATAACCAATGGAGCCAAGCATGCAACAGTAACAACAAAATGTCCAGTGACAATTTTTCAAATGAATAATGGAAATATTCTAGAGTGAATGAATCTAGTTGTTGTGACTGCAAACTAACAAAATTAAAAGAATCTAACCTGGTAGTCGCTTGAAACCATCGTTCGATATATCTTCCACAGGCATAGTTTCCCTCACTTAGATCATGTTGCAGCTCCTCAATATCCTCCTCAAGTTCCTCAGATGTTGATTCCTCGTTCGTTTCTGGAGGAGTATTTAAGCTCTAGGTTGCTATCAAGATCTCCTCTTCCTGTGAAGAAGAAATCCCATCTTTCACCAGGATCTGAGCGAGCTGTTCCAAGATGAAACTCATAGTTAAATCATATTACAAAAGGAGTTCTTACAGAACCCAAATCAAAATAAAAAAAATTGAAAATCATACTTGTTGAAACACATGAAAACCTCTTCACAGTTGCAAAAATTGAAATTGCGGAAATTGAAATTACTAGAATTGAAATTGCAGAAATTGAAACACTCCCTACATGCCCTTACCCATAGGTCACCTCAGAGTTAGGAGCATGACTAATCAAACTAAACCTCAATCCATTGTGCTTCCCCGACAACGACGCCAAAATGTTAGGCATAAATATTGTCGTTTAATTTCGTTGTAGTACTTGCCCAACTATTTAATTTGTCAATCCGAGGTTCGTAGGCTTACGAAGCACGCACACTATATATGCAGGACTGAAAGAGAAGTATTCTAATCTAAATTGTTGAAATGAAATTAATCTAGGAATGCATTGAAAGACTAACCAGGAAAGCAGTAAATTAATCTAGGAAAGCAATACAACATGTGAAGAGTTGAATAACAATAGACATATGTGAGCTCACACAATAAATCAATCTCAAATTATATTATAAGAATCAAATGACAAAGCATGAAAGAATAACAATGAAATAATCAAAGATAAGAATCCCCTTCTAAGACTTCAAGCTAATCTAAGTCTAATCTCTCATCTCTAACTCCCCCTTCATGAAGAGAAAGCACTCTCTTATATACATGAAAGTATTGAAGAGTGTCATAATTACAGATCCACTATTCTCTCAAATTATTCCTTCAAATCCTCCACACATATCTTGGATAAGATATCCTATCAAAATCTCCATGATCTTCTTCTTTGAATATGCTTGAATGATTGTCCCAAATATTCTTCAAATCTTCAAATCTTGAAGATGAAATTCGAATTTGAGGCTAGGTGGTATTGTTTGACTTTGTTGAAATCTTCAAATATGCTTGCACACATCATCAAACTCATCCAAACTTCATATATAATGAAAATATGTCATTTTTTTAATATTTAATCATAAATTTACTTATAATACTAAAATGAATAAAGTGGAAAATAATAATGTGAAACCCAAATGTATTTATGAAAATGGTATGATGGAAGGTTAATGGGATGATGAAATGTAACGAATAGTGAAGGAAAAGGTGATATAAATGTGACATTTTGAGTCCTAATAGGCTCCTCGTTCCAAACGACCACCACCAAACTTCCGAACAATCGAATGCCGAATTAGTGAAGGGCGGAGATCTACAGATGAGACTCTCCTGTTGATTAACAATGGAGATTAACTATGGTGCTTCAGAGTTTCAGGGCTTCAACCACTCTGCAACAACTCACTGCTCCAAATTCTCCCAGGTAGCTGGAGTACCAAAGTGATTAACAATCAATGACTCCTCTTCACTCTGTGATATACGAATGATATCTGTTTTGGGACTTCGGGCTTTGGGGTTTTCTCCTCCTGGAAACACAAGGACCAATATTTCCTGAAGTGTCAAATATTTGAATTGTGAGATCTACAGCTCACATTATCCTGTGCTCAGATCCAATGGTTGGGATCTAATCTTCTCTTAACTACACTTCTCCTCTTGTATGGGGTTTGATCCAATGACCTAGATCTATTTCCACAGCCAATCCAATGGCTATTGTGGTTTCTTATCCTCTATGACTTTGCTTCCCTTCAATAAAGGAATTATCAAAGTTTTCAAAGGCTTGTCCTTTGATCTCTTCTCTACAGGTTCAACTCCTTGATCTCTTCTTGTGTTCTATGAAACACTACACATCCTGATCTTGGAACTTGTGATAAGTTATTTGACACACACTTGCGCTTCTCTTGTAGTCTGGAACTTTAGAAAGTTCTCACCCTCTGCACTCCTTGAATAGGCTCTGCACACATGTAATGTACCCCAAATTTCTCAAATACATTTTTTTTTGTTAGGGGACATTAAAGCCCCTTGACTCTTCAACATTTGATCAAAACATATATTTATTCATTTATTGCATGCCGAGTAGATTTATCATTTCTATTGGATTAGAATCATACACATATTTGTAATTAAGGAAATTGCGACGATGGCTATCATAGCCCTTAGAATAACTACCATGTCTATGTTAAGTCATGCTATCCAAAAAATACAATGCGTAATAAACCATAGACTATAGATTATCATATAGTCTTTCCATAACATTAGCACTATCCATAATGATATACATTGCTTACTGTATCGACTATAGTATGAATACTATAACACTAATTATATTCATATCTATATCTATATCTATA